>NQII01003920.1:115363-127062 GCA_002778355.1 Clitarchus hookeri
TGCCACCATCTCTCCCCCTCCCTCTGCCACCCTCTCTTCACCCCTTTGTCAGCTTCCTTATCTTCCCCACCCTTTTTCCTCATCCCCCTCCCTCTCTTCTCCCACCCTCTTCCATCATCTCTGCCTCTCTCTCCCCACTCCCTCTGTCACTCTCTTCCCCTCCCTCTGCACCACCTCACATGCTGCCCCCTTTATCCCCTTTCTCCTTCAGTCCCCTCCATTTCTCCTTCACTCTCTCTTGAACATGAAAACATTCTACTTACCACCATGTTGTTATTGATAAACATTTGGAACTTAAGTTGCTGATGTGAGGTGTGGTACCAATTTAATTCTTTTAATTATTTGGGTTTTTTGTGGTGGTTATTTCCCAGGAAAACCTGACGTTTTTGAAGAATTACATTTCCCAAAGTAAAAATATACTGTAGATTAGTGAGCTTCCAACATTTGTTTACATTAGTGTTTTTCTCCTAAATTGTTTTTTTTTTTTGGATGACAAAAATTATAAGAGCCTTAATTTTTTTGAATAAAACATACAGTAGATGTGTATTTGCAAAAATAATGTGTGTCTTTGATATATTAATATTTACAATCATCCACAACACTTCTAATTCAGTTAAAAACTGTTTTGTCATTTGAGAATACAGTAGAACCCTGTTATAACTTTTCTCAAGGGCTCCAAGAAATGTCAGCCTTATATAGGGAGAAACTTTATAAGGGGGTAATGTTGTATTTAAAAACATGCTTGTGGATCAATGGACCAAGAGAAGCCATCTTATTAAGCAGGAATCTATTATAAGAGGTAATGTTTTAACAAGGATCCATCAAATTCTGTATCACTTATTTTTTAAACCCAACGAGAAATGTATTTGAAATAACTCAAAAACTTAAATGTTGTTCACAAATAAGTTGAAGATATAATCTTCTGTTCATCACTGATGTTGGAGAAGTTCATGTAACATTGTATACCTTCATCTGTTATAGTGGTCTGCAGATTACTGTCATTGATGTTGTAGTATTTGTTGAATGACTTATTGCTGTGTTTGTTGTCAGCGAGGTGATATCAGAGATCTTGGACCCAGTGTACATGGAAGAAGATGCGTAGTAAGTACCCTGGTTCGTGTTCAATTTATTTTAGTTAAGTGAAGTGTGTGTTACAAGTTGCTCAGCCAGGCCAGATGCCCACATTACGGGTGTGAGGTGGGTATCTGTGATTGTCACCAACATCCTACTATGTGGAAGCTTTGAGCTGACCCAACACAAACCCAGCGAGAACACATCTTCTACTCTCTATGGAATTTTGTAGCAAGTTTGGTTCTAAATACCAACTTGTCTCTGAATAATTTCACACCGTCGAGTGCAAAGAACAAAATCTTTTTACGTGTGAAATGTCTTTCATATGCGTGGAGAATGAAAACCCTCCTGGTGTTCCTACCTGGGGCGGGGCCACATACGATTGAGATGAAGCTGGCACTTAGGGAGCAGAGGCACAGATCTGTCGCTCCGATCAGCCCGAACAATATATGAGGTGAGACGAGATGGGGGTGGAGATGCAGCAGAACGAACACGAGGAAGGAAACAGGAGAGCCTAGAGAAAACCAGTACACCATCGCAGTGTCCGCATGCTCCCCACGAGAACTCCCCATCCAGAAATTGTCAGCCTGTCGGAGCCTGGGAATCTCGGCTGCAGGAGGCCGGTGTCTAACCACCGGAGACAACTACGAGTCCGTGTATGTATGGGAAAAACATTGTAATTTTTCAGGGCCAGTTATTAACATTCATAGCTAGTAAAACATGGTCTACATTTACTTCTGTGTTGTTCGAAATGTGCATTTGCATGTGCCTGTTGACTATGATTGGGATGGTGGTGGTGCGGTTCTAACCACTCTCTTTCCACCACAATGCCTTGGGTTTGATTCCCAGCAAGTTCAAGCACATATTTTTGCATACATGGTGGATGTTGTCATTTGCTGTTGGGTTTTCTCAGGGTCCTCCTGTTTCCCTAACCATTGCTTCCTATTTCTGCTCTGTCTTCACCTCACTTCACCGCTGTGGATCTCGGCCATTAAGCATCACCCAAGTGTGTCTTTCTTTCTTGTGCGAGGTTCGGTAGGTTTTCTTGGGGTCTCCCATTTCTCCCATCTTTTCACCCTCATTGGCTCTGAAGATCTCGTTGAGGGCTGTCCAACCCTCTTTNATAATATTATTTAAATAATAATTTTATCAGTAAAATTGTACCATTTTATCTTTATCATAAACTATTTACTGTGTGCGCATCAATATATACTTGCCAAATTCAGTTGCGATGACTTCGGGTTACTACAATTAGTGATATTTTAAAAAAATTTAAAACCCTGCTTGATTTTTAAAAAAAATTATATTATTTCTGTGTAATTGCTTTCATTTTTATGTATTCTGAGTATAGTTAACAATAGTGTATATTTACACACATGTTCATGTAAACCTTTTTAATACTTAACATTTATACTACATAAACAAGAGTGAGCATCTACGTATTTAAACTAAAACAAAAAAAATCACATTTTATGGTTTAATTTTTTCTGGCGCACATTGAATTTTCTAGCGAATGTGTTAGGTTTACATGTAGTTGTTACCTCACAAAACTATTTTGAATGTGGATTTATAGAAAAAATCTTTCATTGAAACCAAATAATTGTTATATTTTCTTTTTCAATTTTATCAGCCTTGTTTAATAGAATATTATTTTAGCCACATGTACACAGCATTTGATTCACTCAGCCTAGATACTAACAACCTTAAATAATCTATCCCCGTCCTCCAATTTTGTAACACTGCACCGTCTGGATTGACGATGGAAGTTACAGCTCAGTTAGCTCAATTGTAGAAACATGAAACGTTAAAGACGCCAGAACAACTATAAAAATAAAGTCCAGTTTCTGTTTATTACTTTGGACTTTTATTTATCATTTGAATAAAACAGTTCTCATTGGTGGTCAGGTAGGCAGAGTCACGAACAGCTTCACAGACAAACAAACAGAGAGCAGCGCCACAGTAGTTTAATGATTATCTACGTCTTGAAAACTTGCATCGCAAGAAGAAAATACACAGGCAGCGACCTCCCACACCGGCGGAGAAATAAACGAGCTGGATAAAGTTTGTTAATGTGGGGGTTCTTTACCACGAGGGACGCGGCCTCGGCGAGTGCTGGTTGTCTACTGCTAGCCGGCGATAGGCACACTGAGTATTTGTCACTGCGTGCCTATCCTCACTCCTCGCCCCAAATAAGGGCATGGCATGGGCCGACATCCCTTTCCCACGCCAGCCGAACTGCATCGTCGGTAAAAAATAATCAAACCTTCTAGAACAAAAACTGTCTACTGCAGTTCGGAAAACTTCTATCTTCTAATGCTGACGCGTAACAAAAACTAAGATTTCCTGAAATGGCAAACGTATGCCCGATAAACATAACTACCACTGCTTTAATTTTGAATCCCGATAAAATATTACGAAGCTTCGCAAAACGAAAGAAATTTAACCAAGTATCCCAATAATTAATATATTGCGTCGTTACAGTATGTTTAGAAAATTAAAATCTTTGAGTTAAAAATTTACATAATTTTGTTTAGCACATTGTTTATTAATTTAGAGTTAAGTTGTTAAATGGTTTTCTTTTAAAGATGAAATTGTGTTTTCTGTCTATGTTTAATTTCAATTAGTTTTTCAACTTAAATTTCAATGTATATTAACTTGGATTTGGGTGTTGGCTGTGTATCAACTTGAATTTTGGTGTTATTTCACCTCTGTTTCTATTCACCATATAATCTTGTTTCTAGTTACATGCGTTAATTTTTTATTAATACCATCTGCAGGCATTAGCTATGCAAATGTTAAGGAAAGATGTGTGCCTGGATTACCACCATGTTGCCACCTGCTGTGTCAACAGCATGCTGTTCACCGCCATCATGGGTGGCATCGAGTCGTGTTACCGCATCAACGATCTCACACCGACGTGCACCGGCTACTTCCCTTCCAACAACGCCAAGTCTCCAGACGTGAGTAGACACGCTCACCTTGTGTCCGTCGAACCAAAGCTACTTTGCCAACATTTACCGGTTTGAAAAAAATGTTTTCCACGTCTGTGTGTACAGGCAAGAGAAAGAAACATAAATGGGCGTAAGCACGCTTCTTTCGAACGAAACGGGTAAACTTAACAACGCTGGGTTGTACATAGAATGTTAGTGTACCACGACAAGTTAGCTTGTGAACCAGGGAAGTGTTATAAAAGGTTATGTTGTGACAGGGTTCTCCTCTGCCTACAGTTGAGGGCAGAAGGTTGGTTTTTCAGAAGTTTTATTTGAAAAGGAAAAGTGTTATTTAACAGCTGAGTAACTATGCCACTGCACTGATAATTTTTACACTTGGTCATGGAACTATACAGTGTGCGTAAAGGAGGCGGTGTTGAGAAGTGTGCACGGATAGAGACGAGCCAGGTGTGGTGCAGCAGTGTGTTGTGTGCGACAGGCAGGGGAGCGGCCCAACGAGAACGAGGTGGTGTGTCAGCTGAACTGGATCCGGGACCAGCTGCTGGCCCCCAGCGACCCGGAGCTGCACCGACACCTGCTGGAGCTCGACATACCCCTGCCTCTCTTCGGCATGTGAGTAGCTGCCGGCCCGCTCTCACCTCACCACTCCTTACTCCCTACTTTCTTACGCACGTAACATTGGATTTTTTTTTTTTTTACAGTACTCGCTTACTAGAAGAACTAGCCTCACTTTGTATCTCGTCAGCCAAGGAATTTCTGCTAGCATTTAGTGACAGTCGAAATTTTTAAGTGAACTTTCTTGTTTCATTACAGTACAAGCCGTTTAACACAATGTTGAAAAAATTATCTGAAAAATATAAGAAATTGATTTAAGAAAGTGATTTAATATATTTATCCAATTACAAGACAATTTTTTATTTCAATCTTTACTTTCGTTAAGTTGAAGAATGTCTTGTTTTCGCATACTTAAAATTTTAAGAAAAATTATATCATCATTGTGGATTATGAGTTGTGCAAAAAATGTTGTTAAACAGGGTAGTTGCTGGTTCTGCTTTCTTTTTTGGGGCATGGTGCCGTAAGTCATGTAGCACGTGGTGTAAGCCGGTAGAATGCTTTCTTAGGGAGAGTTCAAAGTAAAAAAGATACAAGTCAATCTGTTAGTTACAAAAAACAGATACTTTGGACAAATGGTTTTGCAAAGTTGTCTATGCATAGTTCAACATAATGTTATGTACATACATCTCTCTTGGTATATTGTGTACATAATTTACCGAAAAGGACAGAAAATAAACTATGAATTTGTTATTTTATGGTATATTTCAGGGTTGTATGTTGGTCCTAGGACCGGGGGGATGTCGTTCAGGTCGCTCATGGTGGTCACATTGAACATTTATGAAAGTATAGTAAACAAACTTCACAGTTCCACGGTTCATTTGATTGGTCAATCAAGGTTGTAAGTTGTTTGGTTTTGATATTATAGACCTTCAAAGTTGGGGTATTCTTTTATACTCGCCCTGTATTTTGAGATACAACATTGTGGAAAACAGTTTTTAGCCATTTTGGGCGCTCTGAGATGCCTGACACCTTGCAGGCACTCACCAGCCCTCATCTCTAGTGTGTGTGTTCTTTTCGTACATCACCACATTGGATGCATGTCAAATAGTTTCTTCAAAAAACGTGTATTTCAAGCTCTGAAACACAATTCAAGCTCCAGGTCNAGGTATTCTTTTATACTCGCCCTGTATTTTGAGATACAGCATTGTGGAAAACCGTTTTTAGCCATTTTGGGCGCTCTGAGATGGTGTTTCTCTTTGGCCTGACACCTTGCAGGCACTCACCAGCCCTCATCTCTAGTGTGTGTGTTCTTTTCCTACATCAGCACATTGGATGCATGTCAAATAGTTTCTTCAAAAAACGTGTATTTCAAGCTCTGAAACACAATTCAAGCTCCAGGTCAGCAAGCCCTGTAAGTTTTCTAACAAACCTATAATTTAATAAAAAAAAAATTATATTCTGTAATGTAATATATTCCAGTAGAATCAAAACTCTGTCATAGGTCATCTACTAAAATTTCAAAGCACATATTAATACTGTATGAACAGTTCGGTAATGATCAGTCAGCTGTGTGGCTTTGACATTTGTATTGGCACAAAACTGCATACGTATTAAGTGTTGGGATGCAGAGATTATTTAAGTTACTGGATAGCTGGCTTGTAACCAGTGCTCGATATTCCCTCTACTGCTGGCAGTCTGCATGTTTCCTGTGACACTCTGAAAACAAATACCTTATATCCTAACACTGGATGCTGTACCTATTTAGTTAGCATGTTTAACTTTGAAATCAGGATCAATAACGCTACGTAGTACGATTTATTTGACAACATATTTTGTGTTTCGACTTGAAGGTAACTTTGATATAAGAAATGTTGCAAGACACGGGCTGCTGTTCATTCGCTGAAGATGCATTCAGCTGTCATCACGATTGCTCCAGTTGTGGTACCAAATCCAAATATGGTGTACATTCATACCATCTAAATAAAGATTTTTACCTCGTGTTTTTAGTGTGGCATATTTTCACGTTATGCGCACACAATCGTACTTTATTTACAACTTCAATGGTGGGAAATGTTATATTTTTCTGTTTGTTACAGCACATTCTTGTGATGTAGCTGTGTGTTGCCTTCAAGAGCAAGGAAATGTTCGCGGCAGATGTGGTTTGATAGTGCTGCTGTGGTGTGACCGAGGTACTGCTGGGGGTGTTGCAGACGCTGGTTACGGCTGCTGTTCGGGCGCGAGTTCCCGCTGCAGGACCTCCTCGTGCTGTGGGACGCCATCTTCGCAGAGGACCGCCACTTTGAGCTCGTCAAGTTTGTCGTCATCGCCATGCTCATTGCCATCCGCCATCAGCGTGAGTGCATCTGCCCCTGCATTTTCCTTCTTTCACTTGCGCTGTCTTGCTGTCTGTTTCACGGGTCATCGCAACCAATAACATGGGGGAAGCCATTTTCATACAAAATTGTACTTCGGTGTTATAGTCTGCAACTATTGGTGCAAGTACACTTCCATTGAAAAACTAGTAGCAGCATTCTCAAAATCAGCAAATTATGGTTAAATGAAATGTTTAGTGTCATCGTAATTTATTTAGTGTATTTATAATATTTTCATGTTCTCCCACCAAAATTTAACTTTAAATGATTTATTAAATTTTTTTTCAATTTATATTGGTTTGGTTTATTATATCTGATATCAGTTTTAGAAAGTTGTTAATCATTAAGGTTCTGCAAATATGACTTTTTGTTTCATGAAATGAAAATAAAAATATATATTATTGCATTTTAACGAAAATCAAACTTGTGTATTGCTATTAATAATCTTGCAGTATAAAAATATTTAAATATTTGCTTCAGGTACATGTGAAAAATAAATTACATGAGTTGTTCTGAAAGGAAGAAATAATTGCTATAGTAAAAATCCATAACATTTTCAACAAATAAATTCTGCCTACATTTTAAGTTAAGTAACATGTAGATATTTTAGTAATTAGTTTATAAACAGGCAAAAATTTCCATTATTCAGATACACAAACATTTGAATAATCGTTCAAAACCTTTGCATAATTTAAGTCATCAATCAATTTGCTTGCCGTAAATGGAGCTCATTATTTTTGTAATTGTTTTGGTATAGGAGAGATTTGCAGAACCATAGTACTGTGGCGTGTGTTGTGAGTGTGGCTGTACTGGTGGTTTGCTCGCAGTGTTGGAGGGAGACTACACGTCCTGCCTCACGTACCTCATGCACTACCCCGGGGCTGTCGACATCTCCTACATCATCGAGCATGCCCTCTACCTCAAAGACCCCCAGGTGAGCTCCCAACACGTCACTTTCACGTACTGTGCTCAGGTCGGATAGGCCAGAGTTGACAGTTTCTAAGTCCTTGCAGCCAGAGGACCCTGACGTGCTTGGAAGGAGGGGGAGATAGAGGTAATTGTCAGTCAAGGTTAAGAGTCCACAGGAGTTGAGAACTATGGGATAAGAGAGATGAGAGACGTAAAGAAAAACTAAAAAGTGATGAAGAAATGTTAAATTTTAACCAATTTGTAAACTAATTTAATATCTTTATTTGCGCCAATGTGCAGGTGGATTCTATTTTAATGATCATTAAAACGAAACTGACAGCATGCACCTTAGCGCAACTCACCAGTCCATGTTGATGTTGATGGCACCACAATCGTTGGATGTACGGACAGCTGCGCAGGAAATTCAAATCAAATGTTAGAGGCAGTCCAAAGTCACACGAATATATACATACACACACTGCACCAGATGCCCCACACATGGTCCAACAATCTTACGTCCAAAAGCCATTGATAAACTTAAAAAGCCACTTACAGGTTTTAATTAAACAACTTTTACAGGAATGTTTCACACCCGTGGGATTTTCTGGAAGTTCTCTCTTTCAATTTCAGAAGAAAAAAAACTGGATCCACCACAGTTTGCCCCACCAGTTTGTTACCCGCTCCCTCCCGACGGTACTTGCACAAGAGTATCAGAACTCCTTAGTGTCGACACTGCTACATTGACATGTCAACAAGCAGTTGTGTACCAAGTGCTACAGATAAGAGTGTCACATTGGGCCGATGCGTAGAAAGCAATGCATTTGAACCGTCAATATTGCAAGCCTTTATCTCGATAAGCCTTGCCGGATTAAGCTGGTTGCCAATTGTGTCCGTTCAGGTCAGTTATGTTCAAGTCTCTTCTGCTCAGCTCAGGCAGGAAATGTTCAAAGTCATGCTATGTAAATGCTGAAACTCTGGTCAGCCTCTACAACTTCAGGTCTGCTCTGTTCACATCAGTCGTCTTGAACATTAGGCCTGCCGGTAGAAGCAATTGAAAATGTTGATGTTGTGATGATTCGTTATAGGAGGCAAGTCCTCCTAACTGACGAGACCTCGGCACGCATTATCCAAGAAACCTAGTGTTTATTTACAACATTGCAGGAGAGCGTATTGACAAAGAGAACTTCATTTCATTGCTAAAATATCGGCTTCTGAACAACCAGAGAGGGAAATATTACTTCAACAGCGTAAAGAAAGACGATGATTAGGTGCCACACAAGTACGGTATATTTTATTCATAACTTAAATTTTTTTAATACATAAAAATTAAATTAAAAATAAAACTAAAACATTTCTATGTGATATGTAAAACAATAACAAATTGTATTTCTGTTTTGTAGAGGGTATGTCCTGTGAGGCATATTTTTATATTTATGTAAGTTTGAGAAAAAGTATATAATTCTGCCAATTCTGTCTTTTATTACACATTACCTTGCAGTGAAAACCTACATTAGCTTATTTATAACTCCTGGTGTGTGAAGCAGAGGAATTGCTGCCTCCATGCAAGAAATATCCATTTGACTTACAGTTGGAACTTTGATGGACCATGCGTGAGTGGATCCCACAAGCGATGGACCAGCTTCATCTGCATTACCAAGAGCTTTCTGTAATGCCCTTGTGAAACCTCATCACCAGCCTCTTTTGACAAACGTGGGCAGTACAATGTGTTGCTATTGAGAGATGGTTGTGGTGGCGTTTGTCACAGAAGCACTGCGCCCCAGCGATGACGACGTTCCCGAACCTGCCTGTGGTGACGGTGGGCGGACGGCCAGACCTGCACCGCGTGGCTCTGCAGGATCCGAGCGCGAGTGGCCGCAAGAAGCAGCAGCGGCCGGAGTCTCAGGTCTCCAAGCTCACGGAGAGGTGAGTCGTCTGGTCCCCTCTGCGCCTCCCGACACTGCAGGCTGGCCAACACACGTCTAACATTTCCTACAAACCTCGTCACATTTTGCACCATGTTTATGCCAATATAAGACAACCGTTTATTCCAGTTTCTACTTCCAAAAGAAAGAGGGTGATCTTATTTCTGCATTGTAATCTTGAGGTCAATGTTTTGGCATGAATAGTAGCAGGTGATGACATATATTTACTGGCAAGACATACATCTTAATATACAAGCTACTGTAAAACATAATACGTAGTGCTTTATAATTTTGTATGGAAAATATAAGGATGTACAAAGAAGGGGTGATTTCATTAGGTTTTAATTATTTTAACGTTTACTATACCAGTATTTGTATTGTTGACAACATACTTGGGTTAACAATTAAAAGAATTAACAATTAAAATTAATCATGAAAACAGTGCGTAATTTTTAAATTAATAGTTCATAGTGAAACTGATTAACTTTTAATCAATAAAATATCTGGTTAACGATTAAAACTAACGTTAGTTAACTTTGCAATCGCCTGGAGGCCAAAGATAACAAAATATATGCAAATGTGATTAATATCTTGACAAACTTCTTAATAAATATGCAACGTATTTGACAGCCGACAAGTTGCACACCACAATTATACAGATTGATACACTGATGTTATGTAATGAATCAAAGATCATCATTAGTAAAACGCAACACGATTGTGAGGTAGCGAGATGCTATCCTCGCAATCTACCGATACTATCTCTCACTACGCAGAAATCACAGGTGCGGCAAGCTGCGCATTACGAGAGTGTTTGTAGTCGCTGCACTGGTCTGGTTTTGTGCTATAAGAGTTTGTTTAGAAGTTTTATTTCAAATGGAATTGTAGAAGATTGTTAATTCATAATTTTGACAAGTAGGCCTATCTGATTCTGCATCCAGAAACCAAGTTTTGGTAACTTTCTTCTGGGACTGTAAATTGTGATTTTTTCATGTTTAAAATAATCATAGACGAAAAACATTTTTACATTTTATTTTAACTGTAAAATTTTGTTGTTCTTTAACTTTTAACTTTAGTCAGTTAATTTTGTTTTAGCTTAAACAAGTTAATTTTCGTGGATTTTATCTTCTAACTTCAATCAGTAAACTTTTTCTTACTCTAAGTTTAACTTTAATCAGTTAGATTATTTTGTTAACATTCCCAAGTATGGTTTACAATTAACTGCAAAGAATTTGGCTACTTTAAACCTTTATTTAGGTGCCAAGATTAACTAATCTTTCTAAATTACTTTACAAAATTTGTGGAAAAGTTGATTTTTCCTGCAGACTATTTCAAAAATGTGGGGGTCTTCTCAGATAAATATGGTACTGAGTTAACATCCTAGGAACATTGTATCATTCCACAGCAGTTTCAGTTACTAAGTAAAACAAACCTTTCTTTCTCCTCTAGTAACTTCTTTGCAACTTTAAATTCAATTGATTGTCGGAACTTGAAAACTGTAGAGGTTCGAGGAAAACAGTCGAATTTCGTGAAGATTCCTAAATTGACCACAAATGAAGTTTCTTGCATTAGCACATTTAGTTTGTCGTGACAGGCTGGTGAGGTCAAAGTATACTAGTGGCTCCTATTAGAGATAAGAAGCTGCGGTGTTATGGAGCTTTTAACTAAATTGTTTGGTAGCTACTATAGTTGATTGATTACAAATTATTCTGTATTTTGCTTTTAAACTTTTATCAAAAAAAAATTTTTAGATATTTTAATTGATGATGAAATAATATTTTTTAATGTTTGATGTATGAATGTTGGTTTTTGTTCGTCAGATTTTCAAGTTATTTATTTAGAATGTTGTCGCCTTGTCACTTATCCTAAGTGGGATTTGTTGTTGGAAGGTAAGGCCGAGGTACTCCCCCCCCCTGGAC
>NQII01003920.1:127144-141149 GCA_002778355.1 Clitarchus hookeri
GAGCGATGGGCGAGTGGGTGCCCTAGTTGGAATGTAAGCTGGTGTGATGTTAAGGGCCCTGACTACCTTGGTAACGTTAGCTGGCTGGACGACGGTAGGTGTCAGTGGAGATACTGTATGTGGTACGTGCCAGAGTAGGTTAGAAGTGGAGCTTGCTGAGCTGGTCGTTGACCCTCTTTGACTTGCAGACTCCTCTTTTTTCCAGGAGTATGCCTGGTTGTCAACTGGACCGCTTTCCCTTCGTACCCCAGCCTCAGCTAACCCTAGCTTGGCAGCTTTGCCCCACCCAGCCCAATAATGAGGCATAAGGTAGTGGAGGTAACCAACAAGGTTGATAGTGGGTGGCCAGTAAGGTAGATACAACCTGATGGGATGAGGGATGCGGAGGTCAGGTGAGGTGGGAGGCCTGTACTACTGGTCTTCAACCCAGAGACTTGGCGTGCGGAGTGTCGCGATCGGACCCAAGTTCCAAGCTGGAGGTTACAGTAGACGGCAGAGGGCGTCTACTCCCGTGACTCCCTGGCGTGCAGAACGTGGCGATCTGACCCAGGTGTCGTGTAGAGCAGGACTATCGTTTCCAAGCAGGAAACCTGGCGCGCAAAACGTTGTGGTCTAACCCAGGCACTTACTGGAAGGTTGACAGTCCAAGGGACAACTGCTCCATTGAGGTCCAGGAAGTCAAGCTTCCTAAGCTGCACTTGGAGACAGTTATCAATAGGAGAGAAAATGAGCAAGGCGTCGGCTCATGGCTAAGCCTAGAAGAGTCTTATTAGAACAGGCGATGAACTGGAAAGAGAGAGGACGAGGTTTAGGAATACAGTGTGTTGGAGAGAGAACTCGTTCAAGTCCGATTTATGCATGCTTTATTGATTACTCAATTAAAACACAGATAAACCAACTTGTACCCTGACTGAGGCCTGAACGGCTGGTCCTAAGTTGCCAACTGGTATAGTTACCTATGTCTCGGAAGACACGGCAACGCGTGGGGCGAGGGAAACCCCAAGACTGCAGTACTCACACTTGTGATAGCTGGGAGTAAGCTACAAGGTAGCTAGAAGCACGGGGGCTTCGGTATGCTGACGGGCAGCGCGGCTGTGCTGTGCAGAGCAGAGTTCTCGACTGAACAGCGTAAAACTATTGCGACTTAGAAAAGATGGTAGTTACTCGGTCAGCGTGACGTTCTGCAAAGGCGAGACGTAAAGTCTGGTGGCTCTCGGGCAGAGTAACACCGGGCAAGTGGACTGGCGTGAGACAGCCTCGAACTGAGGACTACGCGTGTTATTTATACTCGGCTCACGGGGCCAGCGCGGGGTTTGTGGGGTGTGGANCGGGCAGAGTAACACCGGGCAAGTGGACTGGCGTGAGACAGCCTCGAACTGAGGACTACGCGTGTTATTTATACTCGGCTCACGGGGCCAGCGCGGGGTTTGTGGGGTGTGGAGAGAGAGAGACACGAAGGAGAGAAGTGGCGATGTGATGCGAAGTGTGTTGCAGCGCAGCAGGCGGCAACATCCGGGCAAACCACCCTGGCTTGGAAGGCGCCCTGTGGCGTGTACTGCGTAAAGGCTCTTCTTAGGAGGGGGCCATGGCGTGGCTAGATGAGAGAATGACATCGCTCGTGGCGCGTCTACCTGTTATATTGAGCAGCTGCAAAAACATATGGACCTTACTGTCATGCTCACAGATGTAGAATCTGTGGAAGAAGTAAGAAAGTTAGCACAAACTTTGACAGTGATTCACACTGAAGTGTGGTATAAAGTGCCAGTTACCAGACTTCATGCTGGCGTGAAATATTCAGAGCAGTATACTATGTACCATTTTTTTNGTGGTATAAAGTGCCAGTTACCAGACTTCATGCTGGCGTGAAATATTCAGAGCAGTATACTATGTACCATTTTTTTTACAAGTTACATGTGGATTCTCAGTAACTTGTAGACTTGTAGTTTTATGAAACAGGTTCTAGGTATATCGNTTTTTTTACAAGTTACATGTGGATTCTCAGTAACTTGTAGACTTGTAGTTTTATGAAACAGGTTCTAGGTATATCGAGTAATGCCTCTAATGACAGAGTAATTTAGACTACAGTTGGGGAATCCTGAAATGGATCTTCGTAGCAGTTAAACTCGCCAGATTTCTTACGAGTGGTACAAGTGGATAGATGTCAGTGCTGTTGCCAACCAAATACCTATGTTAGTGATTGTGCATCCTGCATGGTCTTATAACTTACCATAAAGTTAGCATTTTAGTTGTCTATCAGACATTTGTTAGTGTTACAGTAATGTACCTGAATTTTTACTCTGTGTTCATGGAAATATTTCTAAGGATGAAAACGTGTTTTATGTAAGTCCAGAACTTTGTTTACGCTGTATGAAGTGTGGCCTGGGCTGATCATAGCTCTCGTGTACATAGCACTTGTGCCAAAACTTAGGATCCACAATAGTTATGTTGGTATTTCACAAAAAACGGGCCAGCCCACGTGTCTCGCATACTGGATAAACAGAGTTGCGATGGTGAACTTCAGCAAGCAAATGAAACGTTTTGGACCTAAGCTGATATAATACGTTTTCATCGTCTAGTTGTGAAATGTGTTCCTGTAAGAGTTTGACATTTATATACGTGTTTAAATGAAGAGGAGTGCTGTACGCGAGCAGTAGAGCAAGGTCCGTGCCGCATGTAGCGCGTCGGCGTTGTGTTGCAGCATTTCTCGTAGGAAGTGCGGAGAATAGTCCTAGTGAGTATGATGAACAGCCCACACTCTGCTATACGTGCCTCCAGTCTGTGAACCCTGTTTTCAGGATTAAGTTTTTGTCTACCCCCTCTCGGAAGGCGAAAGCAGCGAACTTGACAGTGACGGGAACCAACGTCGAGCCAACTGTTGTCGATGGATACGCAGTCAATGTGAGTACCTCTTTACTGTTGCCTACCGTCTTGTCTGTGTGGCTTGGTCACGTGTGTACTGGAGTTCACATTTGTACAATTTTTTTCCATAATTAAAAATCTTTTACACGTGTTTTGTAAACTTCGCCAACTGTGGGCAGGGACATTGCACATACATCTCACTGGTTAGCTTTTATGTCATAGCCATCATTCTGTTAGTAATTATGTTGTGCGTATAAGTAAAAAGTCAGTGTGCGTTTTCTACTTTTATTTTACAAATATAGTACATACATACTCATAACGTTTTATGGTTTTTTGTTTGTTTTATTTTTGTAGTGGTACGTCACCTACCATTTTTGCTTACCATACAGTAAGCTAATCTTTATTTTAATGAATTTGAATTCTCCAAAATCACCCCTCTGCCGAGAACCAGGACTGGTGATACGACATACAGTTCCGACCAAATATATATAAAATGGGCATTATACATGTATTTGCCAGTACCATTACAGGCGTAATAATAAAATGATGTGGTGTCAGTTGTTAATGACGCACGGGGGTATGCTCTTCCTCGTGTCCACGTGTGCCAGTGAAATAGACGAGTTACCACATGCAGTACGCCACAATTCATCTCTGGGCCCGGGCCTGTTCTGCCTCTAAAACATGGCAGCTCCCTATCAACACTTTCCTCACTTTCTCACCTGTCATTCTTTCTTCACAGTTTTCATCTCTTGGCGTTTTCAGGTCAGCCTCCTCGCATTCTGTCTGTAAGCTGTGTAGTTTTTACAAAGCTGTCAGTTCTTGGATGTCTTCATTTGGCAGCATTCTGCAATTTTCTCAATACTGTGGAGTCCCGTTAATATGAATTAATTGGGACAGAGACCTTTTTACGTTACTGGGTCTGATGGCTGTCAACTATGCTGTGTGCACTCATATAGGTAATGTAGAAGTTCTGAAGGATAGGGAAAGCCACTTTTAGTCACTGGAAGAAGNTATGCTGTGTGCACTCATATAGGTAATGTAGAAGTTCTGAAGGATAGGGAAAGCCACTTTTAGTCACTGGAAGAAGAACAGTAACAGTGACGAACAATGTAACTTTTCTGTACTCTGTTGTTATGATGCAAAAATAAAAAAAATTACGACTTGGTTTTGTTTTATACTGGTTTTTGTCTCACACACTCTCATTCAGATTAGCGAGGTTTGGATTGCTGGGACTTCACTGTACTTCACAAGTTAAAAATATAATTACTCTAATTCTTGTCCATCTCTGAATGTTTATCTGCGCAGTTCGCTGTTTTGAAAATTGCGAGCGACTGAAGTGTGGTGTGAGCGAGGTGACGGTGGCGGCGTGTTGCAGGACCCGGCGCTGCTCCGGGGCGAGCTGGAGCACGCGAAGGTGGTGATGACGCTGTGCCGCATCAAGCTGGCGCAGTACTACCTCGTCCTCAGGAAGGGCGTGCCTGCCTCCGCCCCCTCCGACGTGCACCAGGCCATCGGCGGCATCAACGAGGTACGCTCTGCTGCCGAGGCAACCAGTTACACTTGTCGTGGTTGGGACTCGTGCCAAGTTTATTCTTTCAGCCCAATGTGCACTTGCGTCTAGTGTAGATTGTCACCACCACAGATCTGACAAGTACGCATCTATATATTTGATGACGGTGAATGGTCAAAAACTTAAATATGATGACAATTTTTTGCCAATTATTACTCCACTGCGCAAAAAAAAAACTTTACATGTCCAAGTGCTTTTTGCAGTAACTACTCCAGACATGTTTTTGCATAACATTGTGCCATTACAGCATTTTTGTAAATTTACTGAAGCAGATAGAGCCTAGTGGAAGTGTTTTACTGCAAACTAGACATAACCTGAGGCATTGCATTTTTAAGTTTTGTAGATATTGCAAAAATAACATTCCCGCATGCAACATCTTTCTGCATATAACACCTTTATTTAACGGTGCCACAATTTCTACATACGGCTTAATGGGTTCATTTCCTAAAAAAAAAAAAATGCTAATATTTTTCGTTTCCTGCTCATAACATCAGTATTTGCACGTTTCCTTGCAGCATCTCAAATGCTATTATTCTCTGAAGTCAAATTCCAGACACATTAACAGCGCAGTAGCCTACAAACAGATACAAGAGACAGTTTGTACGTGAAATATTAAGAATTTTAGAGATGATGGTCCTGAAAATTACAAAGATAACCGAGAGTGGGTGAGTGAGCAAGCCTCCGGAATGCTTGTCATTGTGCATTCATTGACGATACCGTGGTCCATGGAACTCACGTCACGGATATTTTTGCATCAAGTTATTCAGATGAAGATCTTGAACTCGACTAGCTACTTATATACAAAATTTACAGTAGAACCTCGATTTTACATTCCTATCATTAACATTTTCCCCTTAAATACACCAATTTATTCAGGTCCCATCATTTTCTCTATGTTCACAGTGTATTAAATTCATGTGGTTAACAAGATTTGGAAATGCATACAGTGTAGTCGTGGTTATAAAACACATTAATGCAGATATTGAGAGTTCAGTAATATGCACTCAACACAATTTCATTGGAAAGTAAAAGTAAAAGGATCACCCCTGAAAATGTTTACACTGGGAAAAAAATTATTAATCAGATCTGCAGCAGGATTATAGACTAAAGGATAACTTAAATTGAGATAAATATATTATTCTGTGATTTGGTTGTAAATAAAACTTAACATTCCACAGGGAAAGTCAAAGAATAAAGAGGTCACCAGTTACTGTCATGCACAGTAAAGAAAAAAAATACTATTCTTCACGTTAGTAAAATACTTCACTACAAAAACTGACCCAAATAGAAAACATTGACTGGAACTTAATATATATATGATTTGGCATCTTAAAATATTAAATTAAAAACTGTTCGACCCATTGCTCTACATCGACGTTAACTCTTCAACATATAGTCTTCTAGTTGGATTGTTTCCCTTCATTTACACCATTTTACATTCATCCCCAGAGAAGCGTAAAATAGGGATTCTACTGTATTTCATTATAATTTTGTTTCACTTGATGTGTGTCTGCAGGTGTAATACTGTTTCCTTCTTATTACATTTTATTTTACTGACCTCTTGAAAAATATAACAGTGTTCTTCTGTATATTCAAGTGTAGAAATATGATTTTTTTCTTCTCGTAATTTGTGTTATCGAAGTTTGACCACCGTCTTGGGCAAAGCAGGTGGCACTTACAAGTGTTAGTGGTGGGAATGTAAGACGCACAGCCACCTGCGAGCTGAGTCGGCACTAGAAGTGGGATTTGTGTGTGTAGCTGTGCGAGCTGCTTGGCGGCCGCACACGCCATGCAGAAGTGGAGCGTGCATGCGAGGCAGGGGAGCAGCGCGGCCAGCGGCCCGCACGCCTCCCACTGGGGGAGAAGCCCCCCGCGACCGCGCCACCTCGCGCGGATGTCGCGCTCAAGCTGTTCAGCCAGCAGGAGGGGCCAGGTCAGGAGGTGGCTGGCGCGCCCATGGCCAACCCGACGCTCGGATGGTAGCGCCGTGCCCCGGTCGTGCCTCCTGGCTGCCGTTCCAGTGCTTTGAGCCGCCCCGGGCTGCCGCTACCTCGTAACGTGCTCAAAATGATACAAAGGTTGGACGATGGGGACACACCGTTGCCTAGCACGTCATTCCATCAGCTCGCGATAGATCCTAATGTTTATATACCAACTGTGATCAAATCCTGACAAGAGTTATTTATTATAAACCATTTACAGTTGTTTTTAATCATTTTTAAGTTAATTAATAAGTAAGCAATATTAAGAGAGCAAGAGAACTTGTTTGACTTGCAAAATTTAAACATGTGACAGTGATAAATTTATTTTCAAAACTGTGATAATTTAGTCCACTGTAAATGGACGCTAGTCAATACCAGAATATTTAATTTTATAATAAACTTTTTTGTATGAAGAATTGTTTAGATAGTAGTGTGTATGCTGTTGTCTTCTCTAGTCCTTCGTTGCCTACCTTTTGTATCATTTTGAATTATAATGATATATCAGAGCGTGTGGCATTTCGTGAACGGTAGTTATTGAAAAGAAAATTTGTGTTTGAAGACTAAGTGCACAAACTAAGTAAGTGTTACGAAGGAGAAGGGGGAAGGACTGCGTCTACTGTTGTTAAACTTATAAAAAACTGTTTTACTTATAGACAGATGTGAACATAGATGTACGAGCACATTTTTCTGGGATTGCACTAGTTAGTTTTTTGTTTTAAACCCTGCTCGGAGATGAGAGTTGTTTGCAAGCAAGAGTATACTTTGTAGTGGTGTCAAGTCTCTCTCTCTCTCTCTCTCTCTTCGTGTTAGTCTTGGTTTTGCTCATTATCAACAGAAAGGAAGGATTATTTGTATGCCATTATTAATTATTTATAGCATTCCATAAGTGATTAAGAGATGGTGGAAAGTAGTTTTAACTATATAGACACTAATAAATGCTACAAGCACGTTGCTATAACCTCCAAAATCCATGAATTTACATGAAAAAGCAATTTTTATAATTATTTAACAGTATAGCCCTATTTTAATTACTCTATATACTCGTGTGTAGCACGCCTTTTATTTCCCCCGAAATAAAGTCTTAAGAAAGGCAGGACAGTAGACACAACTGTCTGGATATACCAAGAGGATGACAAAGTGTAGCGGAAGAGTCTATTATCCCTCCTCCCGTTCTCTCTTTCGTCATCACTCCTCTCTTCTTTCTCTCTTGGCATCGCCTTCTGGTTGCGTCTTCAGCAGTACACCGGAGGACAAGTGCGTCGTCACGACCTCATTGTTCCATCACTGTTGTCGCAGCCCATTCAGCTCCCCCACTGACGGCAATCACTTGCTTTCTCACGTGTTAACAGTTCCCCTTGTAACATTGCATATTTTCGGGGTTATGTTTATCATTGACCACAGACATTTTCGTTTATATAATTAGAGTACTTGCTTGTGCTGTCCATTTATTTAATATTATTCTAAATTACGCTTTATTATACGAGTAAACAGTATAATCTTTGGTTTATTTTAATATTTTATTTTGACACAGAGATCATTTGGAAGTACTTTTTCATTTGTTTCTAGACAATAAGTAAGGCAGATGTAAAATGGAACTAATATTTTCTTTAGAACAAGTCTCACCACCTCCAACGATAGACGTGTGTTGTATTATACAAAAGTTGTAATGATTTAGGATTTAATAAGATTGCTGTAATAAGTTTTGATAGAGAAATAGATATTAATTGTATTGTGTTTGAGAAGATAAAAAATGATAGATGTATCATTTTGTTGAAAAATCACGAATAAAATAAAATGTAGATATTTTTATTGTAATATTATGATTTCTACTTAAAGGCAACTGACGACTTGGATATTTATTTGAAATGTTACAAACTGCGCCTAACGTATTAATGGGAGAGTTGTGAATTGTAACCCCCTCCTCTTTCCAGTTGTTGCAGATTGATACTCCTCCAAATGTTTTTGTTTATGGAAGAACCATAATCATAATCGTGAGAAGGAAGAAGGGGCAACACCACTTTTTTTTGGAAGCTGTCTCTCTAATTCTAGCAAACCATTGCATAAAAAATAGAGATAAAACACTAAAGCCGAGTCAATATTACAATATCGGAACTCACCCGAACCAGTTTTCTTTTTAGCCGATGTTGAGACTGATATTTTTATTTATGTTTGGCCTGTACCACCAGAGTACAATAGGTTGGCGACCTTGGAACAAGACAGGGTCGAGTGTTGCAGTTTTGTCGGAAGATGCTGTTCTTGTTCCGAGTACTAAACTGTCTGTCTCTCTCGGCGAGAGATGTCCCCCGCCACTCTGCTGTGGCCCGTGGCACACAAGAGAGAATCATCTACCGCCTGTGTTGCAGGTCCCTGATGTACGTACCAGCTTCCCAGGCCGCACGCTTCAGCTTCATTACCGCATTTCAAATCCTCTGAAAGCAATGCGAAGCCGTACATTCATAACCCGAGGACTGGCAGTGCGTTAGTTCTACTCTCGGTACAATAAGGGAGCGCTGAACTGGAAAAAAATTGACTTATTAATAACTTTTACGTAAGTTGAATCACACTGAGAAATATGATACACAGTTTTGTAGGTTTAATATTTTTCACTTGCTAAGTTTAAAGTATAAATTTCTCAAATTGCCTTGATCTAAGATGAGAAAAAATAATACAATACTAAACCGATTTCTGAGTGCTGCTTTTATTCTCTGAATTTGTGTTAAATTCATTTTACTAATGTATTGTATGTCTACTTGAGGCATCAAATAGTTCATTCATGTTACACCGGCTTAACACAAATACATAGATAGATACCTTCGGTGATGGTAGAAATTAAACCAGTTACTCACACATCCAGTGCATCAGTATCGGACGTCAACAAGAATATTGGTTCGTTACGTTATGGGAAAAAAAAATTTCCCATAAAGTTATTGCAAAAATTTATGGAGCGTGCTATACACAAGTATATACAGTAAATTTGGGCATCACACACTGTTTCATCATGTGTGTAAATGATAACCTGTCACTATTGGAAATGTGTTTCTTAAAGGAGCAATTTTATAACTGTGGGAAAACCAACAGATGAATAACAAATGCAACATTAGCATGCTTATGTAGCTAGGAACATACAGTACGTACCTGGAGTATGTATTGTTCAACATTTGTAAATTCATACTTGAGGTTGAGTGGTGCAGATGCTCAATTTTGTAAGAGAGAATTATTTTCCTCATAAGATAAGCATTGGTTCGGTGTTGCTGCTCTGTGAAACCTGTAAAGGTTAAATAAAAGATACTTAACATAAAATACTGAGCATAAATGCTATTTTCCACCGTCTATGGTGATAATATGTACATATAATTTAGACTGTAGTTTAGATTTTTACTTTTCTTGTTAGCAAGTGTTGGTTATTTTGTAAAACCCCCCCCCATGTGAGTGTCGAGGTGGACAGAGTGATATACGTGTTCTTGGATACATTCCGTCGCAGTGCAAGCATCATCTTCTGTTATTTTTTGCTGGAGGGAATGAAGTGTGGCACGTTTTCTTTGACGAGTTACATATTTTCTAAAATGTAAGACGTCTTCATAAGTAAGACTTGTATTTTTTTTTGTCTGAGAAAAAAATTTAAATTCTTTACACGCTCATTTTATCATAATATTTATTGTATTAGTAGTGGAAGCAATATTCTGTGTTCAAAAATTATTTTTAAAAAATATTGTGATATTTTTTTTAAGAGGAACTAAATGGGTAACACAGCACCCACGCACAAAACATCAATTAGCCTATAATTTGTTTTTTGAGAGCATTGTGTTTAAGACTACATATTTTGTAAATAACAATCAAGTCTATTGCAGAACCAATGTGTATATAAAAACAATTCAAATGTTTGTTTCAAGCCTGTCACTTGATTGTCAACAACAAAACATGTACACAACCTCGCACATGCCTACTGTGTTCACAAATAAGTATTTTTATATAAATAGACTGACCTAGATTTTTTTTTTTTCTTTGCTTCAACTCACATGGTTTGTTGCATTACTGTATTTACTTTGGGATACTGTAAAAGTTACAAATTTCTTTTGATTGTAGTACATTTCACCAGTGCTGTTGTGTAAGTGTAATAGTAACCTAAATTCAACTTCAGCAGTACATCGATGATTCAGCACAGCTCTATATTCAAATATAATGTAGTCATGCATTTGTAGCAGACCTCAGTGACACCATTCACCTTGCTTGTATACAGTTGGCGTGGATCTTTATATTTACATCAGCGTGAAGAATGGATGTCATGTTTCACTTTCTGCCTGTCAGCACTGACAAACAGTTGGCAATTACTTTGCATTGATAAAATAATTCCATCTAATAGGATGTCCACCCACAGGGAAAAGTCAGGGAATTTTCACCTGGATCAGGGAAAATGTAAATAATTAGCTACTCTGCAAAAGTTGTTTGTTTTGTGAATAAAGAATAATATAATTGTAAACATATGAATTTTAAAATTTATATTTTTAAGTACGTGAACTGGCAATCTTTGCCAAGCGACATAGGGCCTATATGTACAAAACAAAGTATTTGTGTTTGTAATGGGCTCTTATGTGAAGTCGGTAGCGTGTGTCGCGAGAAATATCGATGGGCTGAGTAAAATGTTGGCCCTGCTTGCTTGGTCTGTTGCTGTGTAATTTAGTTCTATTTCGCTGACAGCATGCGTCTCCTGTTAATAGTGGAAAAATATAGTACTGGAAGGTTTTGGTCCTGGAAATAGGTCAAGAAGAAATGGTACGTTTCTGACTGGCAATCAGGTAATTCCAGTGGACATCCTGATCCAAGTTTAAGGACTCTGCATTGCTGGCATATGAAGTATGTTGCAGAGGTTTGGTAAAAGCCACCTAATTAAAAAAATGGTTAGATATTTTAGTAGTCAGAACACAAAAAAGCATTTAATAAATGTTTAGTGACCAAAGTTCTCATTTCAACTCCTAAGGTTTTTTTTTGTGTGTGCGAAAATAATTAAAGCTGGTATTTAAAAAGAAGAAATTTTCTACAAATATTTTGCACCGAAACGTTAGTTTCCTTTAGACATGCAATTTGCTGTGGAAAGACTGTACATCAGTCGAGCGCCTTGTATGTAGAGGCGATGAGAAGTGGCGAGTGAGCAAGTAGGATTACCAACGTAGTCATCTTTGCTGTAAGGGACATTTCCGACAACGCGACACGTGGCATCTGACCAATGCAATGATCAAGGAAAACTGTTGAAAGAAATAAGTTTTAAATACTATTTATAACGTGCAAAGTCAGTATTTTACATCAGTTGACATTTTCTTTAAACAGTTGACGCCAACACATGCAGGTGTCAGTTGTGTCCATCTGTGGCTGTAGGATTAGTGAATCAGAGTAAACGTACCTGTCATTGCAGAGATGGTAAATAATTGACGTATTTATAATGTATTCAGTTTATTTTCTAAGAAATCTGTGATGCGGAATACGACGTCCCATCCTATGCCCATGTGGGATAATTCTTTCAGTCCCAGGATACGGGAAATTCTGTACAATATAGGGCAGCTTGGGTATTTGGAAGTCTGGAATGCGTGGAATAGCTATAGGGAGGAGAAACCCTTAATAATTGAATGTTCATAAAATATGTAAGAATGCTGTTTATGAGTGTAATAAATAAAAACCCCTCCCATTGGGAGACTTCCTTGACTGTTTGGTAATGGGACTGGTTTGTCGTGCACACCCGTGGTTTAGCTTGTGCGCACACAGCATCTTATGGATGAAAGAAGACTGCCTGGCATTGTCAAGTGTATGAACAATTCTTTATACAGCATCACTCAAGATAATACGAACTACAAGTTAAAAATACTACTGAATAATGATGCGTGTGTGGAGAATCAACGGTGCATATTCTTATTGTACTTGATAGCATTGCTCTTGAAAGTTAAGTGTTGTCGAGTTCTTTACCTCTATTTGTAAATTATTCCACACTTGTGCAACAGACACTGAAAGAATTCGCATATACCTGGGTTTTGTGAGCTTGAATATTTAAGAGAGATGTATTCTTAGCACACATGTTAATAGTGTGGTCAACCACAAAGGTTTTCAGCCTCTGGCGCTGTAATATAAGAGGATAATATTTTGTACGCTAGTGTGAGAGAGTGGAGCTGCCGTTCGTGCAGACGTGACCAATTAAGTTTATAAAAGTGAGGAGACGAGTGATCATGTGACTTTAGGTTGAACAAAAACTGAACACAAGAATTTTATATACGTTGAAGTTTAGCTGCCAAATTTTGAATGATTTCTCCATTAACCATGTTGCAATAATCACAAATAGGGAATATCAGCGATTGTAGCAATGTTAATTTGGCTTCAAGTGTGGCTTGTACAGACACATGTATTAAATACGACTTAGCCTCATCTTCACGTGTAATCATGTCGCTCCAGACGGGGTTTGAACCCTGGACGACTTGTTACCGGAGCCTACCAGCACGCCCCTACGTCAGGGGCACCCATGGACACGGCAGTCAAGACAGTTCACCCTTTTTGTCAGATGTGACTCCTCCCCCCACATGTGATAGAAGGCAGCCTAGCGCTGCCCCTAAGCTCATGGGAGCGATGCAACCTGCCTGCAGGAGTCTCCCCCTACAGTTGGCGGCCTTTACCACTAAGAGAGGAGTTCCAGTCCAAAGACACCCGACTGGCCCACAGCTAGCCGTCCATATAGGCGCGTACACAGACCCGTCTCGCCAGTTGATGGGCGACCTCTCCGCCGGGTTCACGATTTCTCCACCCAGAGGTGGCAGCACTTCTCCTTTCTTATGAGAAGCACTATCAAAATTTTTAATGAAATACCACCTCATATTTCTTTTAGATCTATTAAAATTAACGTTAAATGGAAATAATAATTACAATTCACAGTCACTTTTAAACACTGCCAATTACTATGTTGCCACCATACGTTTCCAGCTGTCCCACTTCTAGGGTACTACACAGCACCTCGGGAAATTTATGAAATGGTTGATTACGATAAATAATCATCTAACTAGACTATATTAATAAATATTAGACAACTCATTTCACTGCAGACAACGCCTTGCCCAGGCCTATCGTGAATATAATCACGGGCTTATATACAATCAAAAGACTGGCTGGAGGTCTAATAAATTCTCGCCCAGTCTATAACTGAACCTACGTCTTCAAAATTCTCACTGCTACCTCCTCCCACGACCTCTGTGCAGGCAGAGGCAGAAGGGGGAAAAGTTGATGGGAACCAGGGCTTGCCGGGAGCTTAACTCCTGCTTACAATTTTACACGTGCCGGAGGGAGGAGGGCATTAGCTTCTCTTTACCCGCCACAATCAAATGAAATACGACTGGGTGGACAAGAGCCCCCCTACGGGGTTGTACTACCACCACGCCAACTAAGCCCAAGATCAGTACGTTAGAGAAAATACCCGCAACCAAGTACAGGGGCAAGGAGCTTCCGGATGGATGAGGATGTGCTACTCCACAGTCAGCCACCCCCTCCACAAGGCAAAAGGACAATTCAGTGCGGGCCTCGCTGACAAATGAGGACTGATCCGCAAAGCAACCAGAGGGCAGATGCG
>NQII01003920.1:146118-184592 GCA_002778355.1 Clitarchus hookeri
ACACACACACACACACACACACACACACAAGGTCATAACTGCATGTGATATTGCTGGTCCTGATTCTAAGCCAAGGTGTAATTTTTGAGGGTCTAAATAGGTAGTAAAAAAAAATCAGCTTCCAATGCAGTAAACAAATACATAAACTGTGTTTTAAATTCTGAACTGAGCTTCAAGAACTGCACTCACTTCAATGCAATAAGCTACAGGTCACAATTTGACAGACTTTACTATAACTGAACAATCATGCCTTAATCTCTTATATTGTGGCAAGATTCACTAGAGTGGTGACACGAATGTAAAATACAAGCAGTTATATCTGATACAAACTTTAACTCTACTAGAAAATTAATTTCTTTGCTTCATTAACATGTATTTTGCTCTGGCTTGAGATCATGCTACAATCAGCTTTTAGGCGTCAAGCATTCTGATCTTACACTTACATTGGCTTCTTACAATAAGTCACAACTTGAGGAGGCTTAATCTACTGGTTTTACATACTTTTATCCAAAACCCCGTATTACAAATGTGGCCTTATGTTTTGTGTAACGAAAGAATATGGTAACTGGTTAACCCTCCTTTACCCACATGCATTAAACACCTTATTTCTTCTTCATTACCTTTTAGAAAATAACGAAGGAAGTCCAGCTGTAACAATTTCAGAATGACCGGAAAGCTATTGTACACAAACTTTTGTGGCAACAATTTTTCCATACTCCTGAAATAGAGTTTGTGGCTTAAAATATCAATCTCCCCCCCTTTATCTGATTTTTGACTGCAAGTCTCTGTAATACATTTCTTGTAATGTCAAGGTACGAGTCATGCTCGGTAGTGTTTCCCGACGCTGGCAGACACTGTCCTGTGTGTGTTATTACGTGCTGTCACACCTGATCAGTAACAAAGAGGACATTTTGCCCCCAGTTAATAATTTTTTTAAACTTTTCATACATTTGTAACATTTTGGCAGGGGAAAAATTTACTCAAATGTGAACTGGAATACAGAATTGAAACTTGCTACGGTTTTCAGTAGTGCTAGCAGTTCTACAAGTGTACGTACGACATGAAGTGGATGGCCGTGGCCACGTGTATACTGGGCAGACACTATTTACAAAGAGACGAGCGCATGCAGCGGCTAGTCTCTCCCGGAGTGCACGTCGAGGAACATGTCCCTGCGCAGCGGCAGCACCCGGAAGTTCCCCTTGAGCATCTCGTCCTCGACCTCGCGCTCATGGTTCTCGTGGTTGTGCTTGGCGCCGTACACGTTGATCACGCGGTTGTGGATGGTGACGATGCTGGCGCGGCAGTTGAAGCGGTAGTTGTCCTGACACACCCAGTACACGTAGCTGCCCTCGTACAGCTGGCAGTTGAAGATGTGGTCGGCGTACACCAGCTGCGGGTAGCCCCTCAGCCGCTGGATCAGCTGCAGCCCGTCTGCCAACCAACACAGCCCTCTCAGTCGCCCAGCCCGCTCCCACAACACTAGCACATCTCGCTTAACGCGGCTCCCTAGTGCGGGACCAGTCAACTGGATCAGCTGCAGCCCGTCTGCCAACCAACACAGCCCTCTCAGTCACCCAGCCCGCTCCCACAACACTAGCACATCTCGCTTAACGCGGCTCCCTAGTGCGGGACCAGTCAACTGGATCAGCTGCAGCCCGTCTGCCAACCAACACAGCCCTCTCAGTCACCCAGCCCGCTCCCACAACACTAGCACATCTCGCTTAACGCGGCTCCCTAGTGCGGGACCAGCCAACTGGATCAGCTGCAGCCCGTCTGCCAACCAACACAGCCCTCTCAGTCACCCAGCCCGCTCCCACAACACTAGCACATCTCGCTTAACGCGGCTCCCTAGTGCGGGACCAGTCAACTGGAAAGATGAGCTTTTACATGTTGATGACTGTAGTTGTATATGTCACTTTCCACAGTATCGCTTTCAAGCAAAAATACACTTTTTCCATCTTTGCCCAAGCCACATTTCTACAAAAAAAATTTTTGAATCCTAACAAATGGATAAATTAAGATTTATAGACACAAACACTTGTTAATGTACTGGTAGTTGCACTCTTGTAGCGTGGTTCTGTTCAAAAGGCAAAAAGTGAGTTTTGTATGAAAGTTATACTCTGGGAGGTATCACAGATATGCTAAAATTATTTAACATGTAAAACCCTAACCCCTTGCTCGGCAGATGCTGCGCTAGGTGGCGCCACCACTTTAGCGCCTCCGGTGGAAGTGAGGTGTAGATGGAGGGATGATGAAATGCAAGGTTAACAGGAAACTAAACACCCCAAAAAAACCTGCCAGCGAATGCAACCCCTGCCACATTTCCCACATCCTTACTGAGAGTGGAACCCAGTTTGTCGTGGTGTGACCACTACACCACAGCAGGGATGTAGTGGGAGGCCCAGAGCCCACTCTGCATGTACATCGTCACCACCTTGAGAGTTGCACGTAGGAGTAACGAGCCTGGAGGAGGGTGTTGTCACCCATGCCTTCCTTTGGAGAAATAAACTGGATGTTGGTCGCAATAGCACTACCAGGATGCCGGTTTTAGAAAATAAAGTGGTCGGAGAGCAAGAGGACCTTACTCAAATGTGGTGCGCTTGTTTATTACGTTGTCGAAACATCTAGGTCACACTCCAGCACGTACACAGAGTGGTTGCTTGAAGTCGGCCAAGTGTACGACCGACACAATAATGCGGTGGTGATGGGACAAGAGTAACCCCTGCAATAAGGCGTGAAGCTAGCGCACAGCAACTGGTCTAGTCTAGTGGGACGCTACAATGTGGCCTGGAGACCTGCCGGTGGGCACGCTAATGTGGCGTGTGACAGCATAATGGTTATGCCTTTGGAGAGCTTGGCTGTGGTACAGGCTAAAAGGAATTAAGGGCGTAACCCACGTTGTGTCTGTCTAAAGTAACTGTACGATTCATGAGAAGGCATGTAGCAGAAATGCTAGAAACTGATACAGTAAAACCTCCCTTAGTAAATATTCAATACATATAAAGAAATACTCCATACGACAAAGTATAAATTTGGTCCTGCTAAAACCCTGCAGTGCATGTCTCATTTCTTAATAATATTTCAAAGGACTGTAGCACGAGAACTCGCAATCTAGTTTATCAACTACAGAATATGCTATTATTTTCTGACATATCGTACCCACCCACAGAGCAAATCAGATGTTGACATCTGGAAGAAGATCAAGTCTCATTTTTTTATTGTGGTCCCTTAAACTATCCATACAGGTTACAATCTATTTCAGCTTTGACTTAGGTTTATATTGAAATTTTTTTTTTACGTATTTAATTTATAAAATGCATTTTCACAGGTTACCAAGATCATAAAGTACTCTACGTATGTACATTTGGTATTTCATGACAAGTGTACATGTAAAGTTTCCCTCATATAATGAACATAGAAATTAGAAGGTGTTCCCTTCAAATGCATAATCAAAGAAGGTTCTACTGTATTGAAGAATTCACTCAACATTTTCATGTCAAAAATTTATTCTCAGATGGACATTAGCAGCATCGCACGGCACGATTCCCGCATGCGAAAATCCGGGAGCGAATCCGCCGGGAATCAAACCCGGTTCACCTTGGTGGGAGGCGAGTAGTCTAAATCACTACACCATCGCAGCCCCAATTGGTGAATCAGCATTACAAAATTGGTACATTGCATAATTTTGTGAATTGGCACAGCTCTAGTTTAAAATGGTAATTTTCAACTGCCAGCAAATTCAACCTCTTGGGCTTAACAATAAATATAACTTCATTCAAACAGACCACAACAAGTAAATATACCTGACATACCAGTTGAATAGAGGCTGCTCGTGTTGTCACAGTAACGAGATTGACTTGACGCGTGTCTGACCGTCTTCGTAGCATTTCCTTCCTCAGCATCGGAGTCCGTCTCAATGTCCACCAACTCAACACTCTGTTCTGGCAAGCGCAGGAACTCTGTTCTGCAGTTGGTACCAGTGCTGTCATCGTCGGTGGATGTGCCGATGCACATGTCCTTTGACGCGGAGGCACCGCAATCCTGGTCAGCCGCGTTCTCAGATCTCCTGCGCTTCTGTGCCACGCGCTTCCGCCTTCGCTTACTGCGTTCTTCGTTGTCGCTGTCATCATCCGCTTCCGAATGCTTCTGTGGTGAATTCTTAGGTAAACAGAAATCATAAAAATCCGGTTCTGACTCGCATGACATGTACATCTAAAAATGCCACATAAACTTAATGCAAGTTTTATTTATCAAAGATGGATGTAACCTATTACACAGATGCATGAGAGAAGCAACAGAAGCAGTGATTTAACACCTGACAGCTCGGAACAAGTTTACTTGGAAATTAATAAAAACTTCTTTGAAAAATAACTACTTTCAATGAACAAAACCATACCTTCTTAACCATCACATTTAAAAACAGTGACAGAAAACAAGTACGTACAGGGCAGTACTTGCAAATACACACACACGAAAGTTGGCCAAAAATATTTTTACACGTGGGTGCGACTTTTTGCTGGCTGGGCGAGCTTCTTCAAGTGACGAGTGATAACACTACAGGTTGTTGAACGGTAGTTGGCCCAGCCAGTGAAACATTGCGACCGCACATCCACGTGTAAAGATGTGTTTGTCGTACCTTTTGTGTGTGTGTCCGCAAGTACCACCTGTGAGCACATACGTTTTCTGTCACCATTTTAAAAATGTAATTAGTAGCCTAGCGAAATATTCCTGCTATACCTTCTTAACCAATACATAGTTTAAACACAAAATTATTTAATCCGTGTGTTTTAAATTCCTAGTAAGTTATGATACAAACTCGTACTTGAATGCAAAGTAATTATTTATGAAAATGTGTTTAAATTCTACTTCACCATCACAAATGCACGGGAAAAATGTGAACTTGTCAACTGTCAAAACAAAAGACGTAATTTTACTTACTTGGTTGGTTGTCGCGGTGGCGGCACTGGCATCTGCATCATCACCACCATCGTCGTCTTCCTCAGTTTTTCCCTAGAACAAGCAAACAACTAAGGCTGAGTGTAACGTACACTTCATTTCAATGAAAGGCTGTTTTCATGGACCAAGGAGAGGGCTGAGCCACTCGTACAAGACGTTGAGAGCCTGTGAGGGTGAAGCAGGGCGAGCATGGAGCGGCGCCGGAATGCAAGAGCGGAGATCCCTGAGAAGACCTGGCCAACCAGCAACATCGTCCGGCATGACTACTACGTGCAAAAATGGTGCTAAGCCAACCACGGCCTCCTATTCATGGAATATAACTAACATCACCTGAAGAATCATATGAGATCATTCATGCAACTACAGAAATAGTCCCCAAAACACCAATCTCATTATTTATTTTTCCCTCGCAGGCCTAACAGTTAAAAGAAGCTGACGGTTGTGTGACTGATAATCAAGGTTCTACTGTACAAAAATTTATTTTCCTGGTCAAAAAGTACTCAAGTTTTTTGATGCAGATGGTAAACTTATTCTACTGTCTGCACTGAAAAGTACGTTACAGTTTTCGAACCCCACTGCTGTGGTGGTGTAGTGGACAGACCACTCGCCTCCCACCAAGGCAAAACAGGTTCGATCCCTTGTGGGGTATCTCTCACATTTTTGCACTTGGAAATTGTACTGGATGATGCCACGGTCAGCGGGTATCCTGTTTCTCAGGCTCTTGCATTCCAGCACTGCTCCACACCCACCTAGCTTCACCCTCATCGGCTCTCAAGGCCCCGATGTTAAGAGCCGCCAAAATCTCACCTCCTCAATGCAGATATCTCAACAGTTTCTTGCTCTGCATGAACCTTAAATTCTGCAACAGTTTTTTCCATAAAGATAACACTGAATGCCTCATCATTAAGTAAGTACCTGCTTTCCACAGCTTCCTGTATTTTGGAAAACTTCTTCATGCTCACCTGGATAATAACAACCACTCACAAAGTAACTTTAATTATGTTTGTATCAACATCTACTACGGCAACGCCTAGAGATTGAGAGAGAGTATGTGTGTGTGTCTAGTTTGTCCGAAAACAAATTTGCAAATATCCTGATATTCTTACCAGCCAGTTGTTACACTAACCTACATGAGCTCATGGGCAAGGATATTTTTTCACATCAGTTACTTAACAGACAGACAGACAGCCAACGAAAGCAGAGCTGAGTGAGGGGTACGCACCTCGCTGCCCGTGAGTCCTTTCACCTGCAGCATCTCAGCGGCCTGGAGGAAGGCCCCCAGGTCGGCCTGTGCCAGCCTCACCTCTCCGCAGTACATGAACTCGAGGACGCCGAGCAGCTCCCGGTGCCCCACGTCCCCCAGGATGAGCACCGGGTGATCGCAGGGACTCGCCTCCAGCAGGTGCTGCAGGTAGGGGCTGCCGGCAGACAGCAGCAGCCTGTGGGCCCGCACCGAGCCATCCCTGGCCACCAGCGTCACGTCCACCAGCTCCTCCCGCTCCCGGAACTCGTGGAAGCTCCCGGCCATGCTCGAGTGGAAGTTGTTCCAGTGGAGCAGCATCTGTTCCGTCTCGCCCGTCGCCATTCCGGAGCTGCCGCTTCAAGCTAACGTGAAGTTGCAACAGAAACACGAGTAAACATTCAGTTGTCACAAACATGCATTTAGAACTCGCATGTCAAACACTTGTAAAGAAAGGAACACACACTACGAAATGCAAAACAAGCACATGAAATACTTCTCTCGTGAGATGGAAATGTAATTCAGACACCCACCATAGTATTGTATATCATTCACAAAATTCCATGCTAGTACATAACGAGTCAGCATGTACTGCACGTTGAAAGACTGTATCGTCCCGATTTATTTACTTCCGTATTTATAATAATGCAGCCGCACAGTTGGGCGCCATGTTGTAATGTTCCGTACTTGTTACCGGGCCGATGTTTATTATATTATCGCCTCACAGTTGGATCGCCATCTTGTAATGTTGCGGATTGATTACACTGCCGATGTTTACGTTGCCACGGCTTGCTCATAGGTAGAATACGAAACTCAGTACCAGGTGACGCCGATTAATTAAAAAGAAGAAGTTCCAGATTAGTTTGCTTTATACTTTATTTATCATTGAAGTTTCACAGTGCACAGACGACTTTCTAGTTTGCAGAGCACGAACTTTCACAATTAGTTATACCAGTGCAGAAAAAAGCGCCACAGTAGTTTACAGTTTATTAATGTCTCAAACTTGCCTCGCAAGACTAAGTTACGAAGGCAGGAGGGATGTTCGTTCCCTCCTGGCACCCTAACGACCCCCCACACCGGCGGAAATAAGTTGATAGAATTTAAATGACGTTAAACTGAAAAAAAAATGTGAACAAAAGATCTTACGGTCACGGGTGCTTGCCGGTGTGGGTGAAATTCTTCACGCCTGATGCGTCTTCTCACGCTTGATGCGTCTTCTTCGACGGTTGGCGACTTTCTCTCTATGCGATAGGCACCACCAGTATATATTAGGCAGGCCTATCCCCGCCTACTACGTTGTGTCCCGCGCTCACAACATGTTATCGTAAACTAAAACTGTCGACACCATCCACTTCCAGAGAACCGAACGTCACGTTGCGCATAACCAAAACAACAACTTTCGAAACTAGACGGACGTCTGCTGCGGCTTTAACTTGAAACCTGATAAAATATTACGAAGCGTTCCAAAGCTAAATACACACAAAAGAATTTTACATCCGTGTCCCGAAAAATTAAGAATATTGCGTCATTACAAGACTATTAGTAGGTACGCATTACTAGGGGTAAAGAAATTTCACAAAAAGATTTCAAGACAAGTTATATTTGAAAACACTGCAAGGTCGTTTATTTATCTTGATTGGATCAATTACTTTTTGACACGTGTTAACTGTCTGCACATGAATCACGTAGTAGCCGTGCCGATGTTGCTGAATTCTGAGTGGCCCGGTCAAAGGTAATTATAAAGAATAGCTGCATTTTTGAAGGCGACATAGTAGACCCACAAAAGTTATATAAATGGTTTTTGCACACCTTACCCGTTTCATGCTTAGGGCATAATAATAAAATAAGCAGAACGTCAAAAATAAAATACATAATATACGAGGAGTTCAGTCGCTTTGTTTAGGTCAGACGCCATGTTGTATAGTCCTGTTTGCTGTGGATGTGTAGACGTTACCGTAGGTTAGTTGCAGTGAGGTTCGTGGTGAGTAGAGTGTTGCTGCGTGCGTGAGTTGTGACGTCCAAATCCGACCATGCGAAGGCTTGTGATTTAAGAATGGAGGGTGCAAATACAAGTGCTTCTGTGCGTGATAGCCGTCTATTTGACGGGAGTTACCTGGACGTTTGCCAGTTTGTTGAATTAATGTTGTTTTGGCCTACCTAGGTGAGTAAATTCACATTCTTCTGGTATGTGTTACTGTTACTTTAAAACCATAAAAGCCTAGGTTAGATTAAAACAGTTAAATCCTAGTTTAAATTATAACCCTACAATCCTTCGTTAGATTAAAAATGTAAAATAGTGATTCATTCATCATGGGGTTAGGTTAAGTTAGGTTAGATGGGCACATATTAAGATATTGGGTGGACAAATATTAAATTGAAGTGTTTTCATATTTTCTCTGGGTGTATTTTTAGTGATTTTACCCCACAATTTCCCTGATCTTCATAGCCCTCCTCACTATCGTTTCTGTGGTTCGTAATCATAATACGTTAATGCCCCTAGTAAATTTGTGTTCTGTGTAATTAGTAGTCAGAATATACCACCTTTCAGGATTTTTTTTGTTATTTTCGGAAAAGCCGCTATTCTTTACAATTACCCATTAAGGTCTACCCTATAATCATATTTTTTAACAAACAATCACTAACTCTACTCATTATATCCTCCTGTTGCAGCCATTCGGGCAGCAAATATTGCACAAGAGCTATTGCAGAGACAACAAATATCATCCTCCAGAATGGTGTTACATGTGCATTCCCCCTGGAAGTAAATTTTGGTAATATCTGTTGCTAGTATGGGAGACCGGGCCATTTGGCATCTGTTGTATGATGAGCTTACCCTATAGGATATGTAAGTGTGTGAGAACAGTATCACACAGCCCAGTATTGCCATGCACTAGCACCCTGCTCCATTTCTACGCAGTGCAACACCGCCAGCATCATGTGTGTGACCATGGTACCTGGGTGCTGACCGGCACCGCTTTTGTATCATTCCACGACACTGTCTCTAGAGATGAGCGAGGACTAGTAGGTAGTAACTAGACTAGTCGCATTTGGCAGCCCGATGAAAGATTCTTGGATAGAACAGACTCCCTCGCCTGTTGATGTCTGGTCACGAGGAGTAACAGTCGCAAGCATTAACAAAGATTCTTGTACACAATCTGCATAATTTCTTGTACGGTAAATAACACATCTACATAGGTAGCCACCAGCGTATAATATATGAAAGTGGCCATCTGTTGCATGTTCCGGGCAACTGATAAGTACAGAGGAACCCGTTGCGGGAGGCCTTTGAAGTGGATCACTGTATCCCGAGTGCCAATGGTGCGGAGCATGTATCCATTATGCACTCATTACATGTCCCATTACAAGGACACCTGGCAGCCCATACCAAGAGCGTAGCCATTAGCAATAAATAAAGATTTCAGATTTGCTTTAAATGTTGAGAAAGACATAACTCGAAATTAATTCGGACTAGGATAATACATAATTTTACAACATATTTTAAACTTTGAATTGAAGAATATTTGCAGTATGTGGTTGCAGTATTGTGTCTGTTTCTTGTTGGGACCGTGGTGGCTGAGCGGTTAGCTTGCTCGGCTCTCACCAAGGTTAACTTGGCTCAATGCCCGGCCAGGACACTCGCGAATTTTTGCAAGTGGGAATCGTGCCGGATGATGCCACCGGTCGGTGAATTTTCTCGGGGGTCTACTGTTTCTCCCGCACTTGCATTCCGGCGATGCTCCAATCACGCATTTCACCTTCATCGGCTCTTAAGATATCGTTGTAAAGGCCGGGTTTATAAACTACACAACAAACGTAAGTACACAACGATGCAACAAAATAAAATTACGATCGTTTATCAATGCCGCACGACGCAAGACATCACCAACATTGTAAAATGAAAAAACCAAATAAGTACAAAGAATTTTTTTTTTCATAGTCCATCTTTTTTAAAACATACCGAAGTTATTGGTATATACTTTTTAAAAGCCTGAATAACAAATTTCTAAGAATACTACTAAATTTTCTCGGCGAGATGGCGTTAAAAAAAGTTTTAATACGTAATTATAATCTTTATTTATGATAAAACGCATAAATGTAGGAATTAATTCATTTTAGAAGAAAATAATAAAATAATAATTAGTCACAGCCTTTTATACAAGTGTAAAGGCTGTGCTACAATCACCAAAGCATTCCAATAAGAAAATAACTACTGTTATGGTGCCAACCTAAGAAAGTATTGCTACAAACGCAGTAAGAAAACTCTTAGGCGACCAATCAGAAACTAGCAGGACATACATGTTCACAGATAATTAGATTCTGGGTAAAATGAAATTAAAAATTAATTGTAAAAGTCGAAATTTAATAAATTTTTAATGAAATCGGCTATATTTCCGAATTATATTATATTAATATGTATGCTAAATATTGCTGGATGTTAACTTTAATTGGGAAATATTTATAAATAGTAAGAGATTTGTACTAAACTCGAACAAAAAATTAATAACAATCTTCATACTTGTTTTCCCCAAACACAAAATATGTTTCCCCAAAATATGTTTCCAACCTCTTTTGGTAATCGGGTACCTTACAGTGCCTCAGGGATTGAGAAATGATTGGAAAATAAAAACTTTTTGGAAATATGCCATTGTGAAAACACTTGCTAACAACACCTGTGCCACTGTGTTAGAAGATTTCTGGCCCATTAGTATTTTACCAGATTTTTCGAAAGAATTAGAATTCCTAGTACACCAAAAAGTGTATAAATATGTGATCGACAACAAATTACACTGAACAGCCAAAAAAAAATGTTACACCTGCCTAATATAGTGTAGGGCCCCCACGAGAACGCGAAAGTGCCGCAAGACGACGTGGCATGGACTCAACTAATGTCTGAAGGTATGCAGGAGGCAATTCACACCATGAATCCTGCAGGATAGTCCACAAATCCTTAGGAGTTGACATGCGCTCGGTACGCCCCTTGTCGAAGGGAGACGGTTGGGCGCGCGGTGTCCCTCGAGCTGTGAAAGTGCCGGGCACCAGATCAGTGTTGAGCAATGAGATCGGGTGGTGGTTACTCACCCTACGGGACTCGAGGTAAACACCGTCAGATAATATGAAAATGCCAGCTGTATGGCCGCTGCGCACGCCTGGATTAATGAACGCACTATTCGTTATATGAAAGATGATAATTTTATTTAACACTTTAACCGAAACAGACATGTGGTGACCGCATGGTCGTACAAGGTAACACACTAATGGCTTACGATTAATTAAGGCGCGTGATGCTGCTCTCCCCTCGGTGCGATGTAACATAAAATACACGTTATTTCGTGGATTATGTGATGATAAGATTACTGAGTGAGGTTGCAGCCTCAGGGGCTGGCACTGAGGTTCTTGTGGAACGAGAGACTTACCACGTCCACCCGCGTTGAAGTGATGAAGCCTACTAGACTGATAAATGCGCCGGCTCCCACTACCTAAGCGCGGCCGATGCCAAGTGGTGGAAAGATGAAACATAAGTGCGACTTAAAAATGCTAATGAGATGTAAGAAACTGATATACCTTAAATTAACATAATCAAACACAATTACCCTATACAACTTACATAATAAAACACAATTACCCTTGTACAAATACACAATAAATGAGGGTTATATTAATATTAAATATTTGTATCGCAGCAGCTACTGTGTTGCCAACTTAATAATGTCACATGTCCCTGACTGGGTGGGTATGTGATGACTGTCTTTAAAACACGATAAATGTGATGTAGATAACTACTGATTAGATGCACAGAACAAATAAATAATAATGATTAAATTATTAAGCTCTGAATAATTAATTACACAGGTGCAATTTAAACACATGGACAAATACACTTGACAATTATGACACTGAATAAAACATATAACCCTAAATAACTATAGTGATGCACTCCGATCGATTATGTCGCACTGATGTAATTATATTAGTGAACTCTGATTGATTACATAGCGCTGAATAAACGATATTGACGAACGCTGATTGATTACATAATACTGAATACACTATCACTCTTGCCCACATGCCCGCAGGTGTGGTGCATCTGGAGTGGAGGACACTATGGCGACAGTCACAGTGGGCACAAAGGTACCAGTGAACGCCTGGTTCACATCAGAGTGCGAGGTGATGGAGATCTCTTCTGAACAGCACGTTGCAAGGCATCCCAGATATGCAAAATAATATTCATGTCTGGTTATTTAGGTGGCCAATGGAAACTTTACAATACGAAAGTGTGTTGACATGACTAATTAAGTAGCATGTCTAGTTTATAGAATATGTAAGTTTTGCTGGGTGATAATGTTCAGTCTATAATTAGTTAAAGGAATTTCACCCATTTCTGCAATGTAAACAATTAAGTGACTAACCCTATTTTGCATTTATTTTATGATCACACATTTCCGATTGGCCAGCATCTTCACAGCAATTGGCCAGAAAAATTCCGGAATCCATTTAGTCTGAAGCAGGAATTCATTGGAGCAGGCCGCATGGTTCGCGACTCCCAGGCACTTCATCAGCTTCTTTGTCTACCATCAAGAACAATAGTTTTCACTTCTCTTTCAACAAGAACATTATTAGTTTACGCATCTTCATCGTCCGGGAGGAGCACCCCTTCACCTCCCTGCAGACCTACAGCCCTAGGCGTGTAAGTTCACCTTTTAATCTGGAAAGCACACGCTCATTTTTCTGCACCAACCCATGGCAAGCTTAGTGCAACAGGTCCGATTAACGACATGATCACCATCAACTTGTTTGTAGTGTCTGAACATCAATAAATGACTTCAATCCCGAAGTCAGCGTTTTGATTTACAGGCTTTGCTGCTTAATGGCATTTTGGGGAGCTGAATCCACCAACCAGCCATTCTAAGAGTTTTCTTAATTGCTTACAGTGTACTATGTACTTTTATCAGGGTTCAATTGGCGTGTGAGTTGCCTTACAGCTCTGCATTTTGCTAACTTTATGCCAGCATAACTGTACACCTCACAACGGGCACCCGCGCCTGACTGGGCCGACAGCGACTGCCCACGGCTAGTAGCATATTGAATCGAAATTAATACCTGTCCAATTGAGACATAGAGGATCGGGAGAAAAACCTAGCTACCTGAGTGACTCGGCCACGATCCACAGTAGCAGAGCAGCTGGTAAGAAATCTACAAGATTTCTCTGATGAGTGTTTCCAGTAACAACTCTGCACAAGGAATGGTGCAGCTGTGTTGTCCCTACCATTCTCCAACCCCGACCTCATGTCAAACTGTCGGGATCTCATGCTGGTACGACACAGTGAGTCAGACACAGAGAACATGTCTGGGTGGTTGTTTAGCACTGTTTCAAACAATGTCACATACTCGAGTGGGACGGCATGTCTGAATTTGTCTAGCAACACTGGTCCCTTGAGGGGATTGGGTAGAAAGTCTTGATACCATAAGCAGTAATTCGGCCAGCAATGCCGACATGGAGTCTCTCTTGCTTACCTCGATATGGGAGTCTTGCTTACGTAGACATGGATGACCCAGGATGACTTCCTCCCGCAGCCCTTCCACCATGAGGGCTGTGGCTGTCGCAACCAGCTGCCTGAGCTCGACAGTGATTGATTAACAATACTATTGATGTTGAAGGTGTTTACAGCAAAAGGTAAGGGTGCCGAAGAGGTTTGCGTGGAGCGAAACTTCCATGCTGCTGGCTAGGCCGAGTACTGAAGTCAAACTAAAATTATGGTGTCGACTTCCGCTGAGGGTGGCCGAAGCCAGCGCCAAAAATTATGTGAAAATTTACATGTACTCTCTTAAGGCTTGACATGAACCACACATTCACGAGTCCTTTTGCCCACTGACTGCCGCAGTGTGCCCACACCAGACGCACCACACCGACAGGCTTGTGGGCACGAGTGCATTAGTGTTTAGTATTTATCCAGTATTGATGTATACCATAATTATCGTTGTCAAAACAGTCATCACATACATAGCCAGCCAGAGACATGTGACATTTTCAAGTTGGCAATGCAGTGGCTGCTACGAGTCAATACTTATATTTAATATTAATATAATGGTGTTTTATTATGTAAGTACAAGGGTAATTGTGTTTTATTATGTAAATTGTGTTTAATTATGTTTATATAAGGTATATCATGTTTACATCTCATTAGCATTTTAAGTCGCATTTGTTTCATCTCTCCACCGCCAGGTGTCGGCCGTGCTTAGGTGGCGCGAGCCGATGCATTGCGCAGTCTAGTAGGCAACATCACTTCGGCGCGATCGGACGTGGTAAGTCTCTCGTTTCACAAGAACCTCGGTACCAGCTTCTCAGGCTGTAACCTCACTCAGCAATCGCATCATCATATCATTCACGAAGCAACTAGTATTTTTATGTTACATCTCACCGAGGAGAGAGCAGCGTCACCCGCCTTAAGTAATTAAAATCCAGCAGTGTGTTTATATGACCACGCGGTCACCACGTGTTTGATCAAAGTGTTCAATAAAATAATTATATACATATAAAACTTGAGTGCGTTATTAATTCAGGCGTGCGCAGCGGCCATACAGCTCGCAATTTCTTAATATCTGACAGTGTGTTACCAGAGAACCCCTGGGCCGTCGGCCGAACGACCCAAAAATCTCATCAGCTCACCACGGAGCTGTGGCGCCGGGCAAATCCATAATCATTACATTCCAACTCTGGTAACCGACTGTGTCAGGCTAATGAATATGCTACACAATACAATTACCTGTTTAATAACATGTTGGTGACATCCCCATGATTAATTAAGTTATAATTATGTTTGTGACTGTGACGTCACGGGGATTTCATCGCACTAGAAACATAAAATAAAAACAATGAGGACTTGATAGACAGTCTGCTGTGAAAAGAGAACACAATTACAATTTAAACATTGAACATAATAACAAGAAATTAAATAACTGGAATAACAGTAAACTGAGAATGTATTTCGGTTTCTTGTAAATTTCTTATGAGAAATTCAGTTTCCAATTTTTTTTGCCGATGAGCGAGTCCAAGTGTACTAGCTTGAGTGGGCTGGATGAGTCCATCCTTGAAAGGGGTGTGGGTAGCCTTGCTCGTTCCAGGTTTTCATGAAAGAATAACTGACAAAATTTAATATGTACTTAATTTTCCACAACCAAAAATTTAAGAGGTATAAAAATGTCTTTATGAAAAATTGCTTTTTGTAGTAAATTTATTCCAAATTTTTGTGACCTTACAGAACCATTAAATTAGTTGGAAAGAAAAAATGTGCTTTTTGTGTGGTATGCAGAACAAGAAAATGCTTTTCAAAAATTTAAAGAAATGTTAGCTAATCCTCCTGTCTTGCATTTGCCCAAATTTCCTGAAGAATATTTTTTGCACTGTGATGCAAGTTTTGGCCGTCTGGGCGTTTTTGAATCAAAAGAAAGATGCAAATACAGAGTTTTTGTAACTGAAAAACTAAGGGCAATGGTTTTTAAATTTTATCATGGATCTTTTTACAGGGGGCATGAAGGACGGGATAAAACCATTACCAGTGTGTTAGAACTTTTTACGTGGCCAGAAGTGCGCAATGATCTGGAAAAGGTTTCAATGCCACCGTTCCGCCATATTGTCCTTCGCAATATAGCGGAACGGTGGCATTGAATCCTTGGCAGCGCATTTATTTTTCCATTGCGTACCATAAAAGCAGGAAAATTTAGTAAGGTAGTTATGTAGGTATTATATAGTTGTTTTTTGGCTCGCCCATGTTTGTAGTGACAGACAATGCTGCTTATTTTCTTTCTCAGCAGTTCAGAGATTTAAATTTTATTTGATTGGGAAGGGGAAGTACATGTGAATCGAAACATTATAATTGCCTTAAGTAGTTTTCAATCTGATACGCAACACTGGGATGACGTACTATCTTTATTTTATCTGTGTTTTAATAATATAGTAAATAGTGCACATAAATATGCTCTATCATTGGTGTTTATGGGCAGACATTTGATGCACCCACTAATAAATATGTGGTCAGTGTGTTTGAGAATGTGAGTAATAAAAAATTGGAAGACATATGGGCAGATGTGACACATAACTTATTTACTTATAACCAAAAAAAATGTAACAGACGAGTAATGTTTCATATATAGTTTTAAACTTTAAACCATGTGATTTAAATTTAGTTGAAGCTCATCACCTCAGTTCAAACATCGATTTTTTATTTTGTGCGAAGTTAGCCCTGAAATGGCGCAGCCCATACCAAATAGTTAGGTTTCTTTCACCTGTGACAGCATTCTGCTAACAAATCTGAAAAAGTTCATATTTCCTATTGTAAAAAATATTATGTATCCACAAACGCATTGTAATGAGGCTTCTCTTTCACCTTAAAATCTTGTCAATTGTATTGATATTTTGGATGTTAAAAAAATTGTATCATCCATAAGTTATTTTCAAATGTAGTGCTTTAAATAAATTGTTTTTTTTTTTTTCAGTATTTAGAATGGTGTTAATTATATTCATTTTAAATAGTATTAATAATATGTATTGGTGTATACTCAGGTGTGATTAAGTAAATTAAATTATGTATCTATGTGAATGTACGGAGAAGTAAAACTAAAAGTAAAAATACCGAGATATAATATGTAGAATACGCTTATTGATTTTAAATTAGTTCTTTGTAATAGGTATTGCATGAATGCATATGTGTTTAATAGCAGCTCTACCTTGTAAGAGTTGTATTAAGTCCTTGGAGCATGTCCATATTTATACCTTAAACAATCAAGATTTGAAGTAAATTGAATAATTTGGGGAACAGATTACTCGATTCCTTACAAATAAAAGACGGGAAAAAAATTGTTTTGCTAGAACACCACAAAGAACTTCAATTACAAGTAATTTTTTTTATAATATAATATTAATTCTATATACAGGGAATTTCTTTTCCATAAAAACGAACATTTTTCTGAGGAAACAGAGACAAAACACTTTTTTAATATTTATCGGTTGAAACAATTGCATTGTATCTATTCAAAAAATTTACAATTACATGCAAAAACAACTAAAATTCTAAAGTATTAAACATAATGTGTTAAATTGGAGCGCTATCTAGCATTTGCAACGTAATTATTTCTGCTTATCAAGTGTGATAATATTTTTTTAGAAATGAAACTGTATGAAAAGTAATATATAATCGTATATGTAGTGTTCCAGTTCAATTAATTCATTCTCTTGATAGGAATGTGTGATTATTCAACCCCATGCTAGTTCAAATCTTTATAGCTTAATATGAAACGGGTCTTGCTACCGCAATTTTGCAGAAAATCCACAAAATATTTTAATTTAGTGAGATTGTTCGGCGACTAGAATTCTGCAATTGAAAAGCAAGGAGGACCAAGACTTTATTTATTTATATTTATTTATCTCGACTTTATGTATACTGGCGCAGTTATAGTTAAGGCTTCAATGCCTTTTCATACACTTACCAGGTATAACATAATGTACACATGCGTAAACATAATGTGCAAGAGAGGCGAAACAGAAACATGATATCTCAAATAGATTAAACTCTAAAATGGTATGTAGTTTCCAATTATGTACATATCTTGAGCAGGACTAGACACATGTGTTGCTAGTTCGTTAAAATATTTAACTGGAAAAAAAGCACAAGAAATTAAAATGCTACGAAGTAATGACGGAATCATCGGCGAATATTCTTAATGTGCTTGGCAGCACTGACATCATGATCACCAACAGAGAGAGCTGGAGTACAGGCTACAATTTTTCTGGTTGAAAGAAACGAACCTATTAATTTTAAGTTTTTTTAACGTCAGAAAACGTATTTACAGGTAATTATGTTTGAGAGTTTTTCTGTTTCCATTCGCAAAGTATTTTTTTTTAAGTTTTTATTTTTTCGTGTAAGATTATGTTGTGCACTGGGAATCTGTGTATCTGTAGTGTGGTACCCTTCCGACCAGGAGGTACTTACGGGCAAATCTGAAAAAGTGAGGGTGATATAATGTGGGCTGCTGGGTGATGAAATAATTTGTTCTGAAAAATGCGGGGCATGCCGGTATTTATAGCGTTCCAGCACGTGTGAAGCGTTAGGAAGTAAGTGCGCGAGGTGTAGAGGTGATGCATGAAAGAGATTTACTTATTGGGGTGAAGTAAAGTTGGTGATACAGGGGGAATGAACGTTGATGTGTGGATGGCCCAGTGCTACGTCAACCTTTCCTGGGGCCGCCGTTGTCCTGGGTCGTGCTCTTCGGGGTCCATCGACAGCGTCCCTCTTCAGATGGTCCGTGAAGTGCAGCGGCTGACGAAGAAAGGTTGACGAGATGACATACACAAGAGTGAGTGAAGTGATCAGTGAGGTTGGCGAGTATGACATATAAATGAAGGATGTGGGCGATGGTGAGTACTTTGGTGCAGGGATAGGGGGGGGGGAGACGAAATATGAAACGAAGTGAACAGAAGAAGATGTGGGTGGGTGGTCGGAGAGTGTGAGTGGTGACATGAGTCCAGGTCACACAAGTGTATGTGATGATAGGGAGAATGAATGTGCGGAAGACCTGGAGGCGAATCTCGGGAGAGGTTCCGGAGGATGGACGAAGTACTGGGTCGAGGTGGATCATAGCGGTGCGAGCTTTGGTGGTGACTGAATCGAGGTAAGGGATGAAATTGAAGTGGTTGTCGAAAATGATTCACAGGTACCGGAGAGTGGAATAAACCAATATGGTTTGTGTCCAATGAACATCGACTAAATGCGGACTAGTTTTTTTATAGTGTACCCGATATTGAAACAACTCGCCCTCATTGGAAATGTGAGAACCAGAAGTAATATAAATTTTTAGTGATACAATTAGTCCATCTCCCTCAATTTTTAACATGGTTTAAGCATCTGCTAGACCATCGGGTGTTAGTTATGTATCTCCCACCCGGCCTTCTGCTTCCTGTGATCACAATCGTTCTCCATCTATTTCAAAACTATTTGAAGATGATAGCGATTTTGAAGATATGCCAAGTACACAGTACTTGCAGGTTGTACTTGCATTTTGAACATATGCCAGGTACTCACAGTACTCAGTGTAACACATGTATGCCTCAATGCAATTAGTATATGGTAATATGTAAATGGGTCTATTTTCTCTGTGTTCGGTTGTGCTATATTGATATTACAAAATTGAACTGAAAATATTTGTTTTGTAATAGTGTTGTGTTATTTATTGATTGTGTGCGAATAAAATCATTGTTTTTCCAATACCACACAAATTCATATCATTCAAAGCTAAAGTAAGGGGTGGATTTTATTGCATTAAGAGCCATCGAGCATGGCAACCCACACCCCTTTGTCCAGGTGGACTCGTTCATCCCTTTAGGAGACAGCTACCTGGCAACACTGTAGCCAGTGAAATACAAAAACATCACAGGAAATTAAATACCGAGACTTTTCACAAGAAATTGTAAAAGTGTATTCAATGTGTATTTATAAGAAGGTAATTGTGTTTTCTTAAATGGAGACTGCCTATAAAGGACTCCATCATAGTAACATTTCATTTAGTGCGGTGACACACCCCTTCAACTTCCCATCAACCTCAACAGACATTTGTTAATCAATGGAGGTGTCAACAATAAGTTTAATTTAATTTATATAATTTTTCACCAGTGCAATAATGTTACATAGTGCTTATGTCGTGTTTTAACATTCGGCGTTTGACGTCGGTTCACGCTACTTGTGATGGAAGCAGACGCCATTCATTCAGTTCACATCAGCACATAAGCCAGACCGGTAGCATGGTCGTCTGCTCCGCGTGCCCCCTCGGACCATCATTTAGGTTAATTTCATATCATCACCATAGTTACTTAACTAACTGGAACATTTTATTTATTTTCTGTACCAAGGGGGGTACCACATGCACTCTCACCAAAGATATTAGTGCTACCGCGAATCTGCTGACTTAGGTCATTTTCATGCAAAGGTCACTGGCAGGCCGTAAGTGCTGGGTCTGTTTCTTTTATTATTAACATGTCCACTTCTATAACATGTAATAAAGTATGTAATTAAACAGCCTTACAAAATTTAGTGAGTGTTGGTTAATTGACCTCCAGGGCACATAGGGTGCTACACCGCCTGTAGTAAATTTTTCTAATATATCTCAGGCGTACAAGATGGCCTACAGTCTCGTCATACAGTCAATGTGTGCAAGTAGTGTAATATTAAGTACGTGACAACTTCATCTTCAAACTGACGGAGGCATCCAGGGACCCCTGGGCCATCGACCAAACGACCCTAATCACTAATTTTCTACTGAGTTATGGTGCCAGGCAATTCTACACTCCACCAGCCCTGGGTCACCTCAACCACATCAACCCCAAGTGTGTTGAAACAGTTACGAATAAAATTCCGAAGCAATACAGATTTTCCGAATGCCATAGTAAAATATATTGAATTCATTTCTTGATTAAAACCTTAAACGAGTGTGGCTAGCCACACCCCTTTCAGGGATGGACTCGTCCAGCCCACCCTAACTGGAACCATTGGACTCACCCATCGGCGAAACAAAATTGAAACTGAAATACACTTTCAAAACTTAATGGAAACTGAAATGCATTTTAAGTATACCATTATTCCAGTCGATTTTGGTATGTTAGTTATAATCAATACATAAAAGAGTGATTATGTATTTTCTTCACAACAGACTACCTATCCAGACCTTACAGATTTTAGTTCATAATTCTAGTGCAGTGACATCCCTGTGAAATCGCATTCACATACATAATTAAGACCTAATTAATCATGGGGATGCCACCAACATGTTGTTTGCCATACAATTGTATTTTGTAGCATATTAAATAGCATTAAAAGGGTTCATTTCCTTTTCACGTAATTTTTGGTGCCAGCTTCGGCCCCAACTAGTGGAAACCAACACCATGATTTTAGTCTGACTTCAGCACTCGGGTAGGCCGGCAGCATGGGAGTTTCGCTTCGTGTGGACCCCTCACCACATTCCTATTATGCTGCAATTACTTCTATTCAATGTTACGGAACCTCTTCGCTTAATTTGTGCCGAGGGGATGACCGTCTATGTTCCTGTCCTCTTTAATAGGACTTAAAGCATACTGCATAAATGTGCACTAATTTTCATGGCTTAGGCCCTTAAGGAACAGTAATAGTCTCTGGCAAACCACGTGTCGGGTCCGCATGAACTTGTCACATATCAGCAGCATATGTATCAAAATAAATAAGTAAATGTCTTAATTCAACACGAGTGTTTTATTCACTTTATTTTTTGGTGTACTTCGGGCACTTCGCCCTATTGCAGCTTCATTAATGTAAGTAAGCTATGCGAGGGAGCCTACAACCTCGCCAGTATAACGAGTGAAACCACTAGATATGTTGAATTATTGGCAAGTTCAGTATCTACAGGCACTCCAACTCGACAAAGGATTCTAGGGACCCAATGGCTCTCTACAGTACGATCCTCACTAACTCATGCTCGCTGAGTTATGGCACCGGGCAATTTCGCCAGTTTTCGCCTTAACCTGGTAAGCAAGGTAAGATGGGTACCTCCACATCAGCATCTCTGGAACCGCCGCACGTCAAAGAAATAGTGTTTATTGACTTTGTTCTTTGGCAGTTTTTTTTCTTTTGTGTATTACTAGGGCATTGCTGTCACAGAAGTTGTTGAATGTTTCGAAGTGATGTTAACAGTGAAAACTGAAATGAGATGTATCAAGTATTATAAAAAGTTTCAATCTAACAGTAAAAGTGAGTGGGTAAGTGAGTGAAAAGATTTGAGCTGCTCTTAACATCGAGGTCTTGAGAGCCGAACGAATAGTAAACTAGTTATTTTAGACGATGACTTGCTACCAAATACTCCATCCTTATTATCCCTTTGTCGTTAAATGGTGGAGCATAAACAAATTAAAATTGCAAGTGTTATATCAATTGTAGCCAGGACACTGTGCCTGTGTTGTTAGTGTATGTGTATACTGTTGAAACTGTGTTTGCATAACATCCTTAATGCGACCGTTAAAGTTACAGGTAGAGAAATTTTCAACGGATGGTTTCTAAACAGCTGGATATAACCACTCGCCAGTTACAGGGGGCATGGTTTGTGTTGTTGCCTTCCTCCATCCAAGGGTGCGACTGTCTGCTGAAGGTGTCAGGAAAATAACAGACTTTTCCTGCATTTTTAATAACAATATTTTATTGAACATAAATTACAAGAAAGTGACAATTATTTTTGTGAATATACACATACCCAGCAATAATTTTCTCAGGATTCGAGTAGTAACCTACTAACTCAAGAAGTAAAATTATTTACAGAATTACAGTTTGGCATCGCATTCGTTGCTCAATTATTGTCTCTGATGTAGACAATAATATTATAATAAAATTAATAATTTTACATTTGCCATCTTTAGAATATGATACATATGAAAACATATGACATCTTCATCTCATCAACAATACACATCATTAAAATAAATAAGGATGATTATTATAAACATTAGACATTTCAAGTACAGCACACATTAAGTACGATACGTAAAAAAATACTTCAGTTGCATTTTCGCCATAAACTTACTCTGTATTAATACGATGTCGAATGACTATGTCATTATTGTAAGTTATAGTCAAGTAAAAATTATTGTAAATACATCCTAATGAACATATTTTTACAACTACTGTTTTACTTTCAACATAAGTGACTTTTCTGACAGGAATCACAGACAAGAAAATTTTACGAATGAACCTTAGGTTTGGGAAGCAGTTTCTGTTCTTCTGTGCACATCATAATTCTTAGGTTGAAACATAATTTTTAAATTTTAAACCCATTCTAAGTTGCAGTCAGTATGTGGCTGCCAAAAACCCGTTTCAATTTCCGAGTTCGTAAAGCACCAGAAAGGTCTGCATTCCAATGCAGTAGTACAGACCTACACTTGCATATGCTTGTGGTTATGTAAGCTGTATTTAATACAGCAATTTATACATGCACCTTTACTGCCAGGACAACGTTCATAAGACTCGGAATCCACTTGACAACTGAAATAACAATGCGAAAAGACAGCTGCGTCAGTTTTATCTAACCTGTGTTACTAATCGAAGAACTGCTCCAGTATATTCTGCAACAGTGTACGCGCAGTAATAACTGCATTGCGTTTCTATATGATGCCTCAAGAAACATGCACACTGCACTTAACATGAGGGGTGGGGTGGGTTGAAGAGAGATGTAACTTTGAAGTACACATAAATTAGAGGAAGTATGATGACACAGATGTATGTTAAACATAGCTCCATCAGAAATCAGATGACTTAGCAGAATTCAGTTTGTTGTAACACTCACTATTTGTGTTCACGGGTGGAAAAGATAAATTTATTTTGTATCAGCATTTTATTTGTGATTCCTTGTCAGATGCTATTGTGACCTACTCTCCCACATGTTCCCGTAATGTAACATCGGTTGCCAATACATAGATAATTAGTCTTCATAATTGTCCATATAAAACGTCTGATTTGTGTTAAACACTAATTTTTTTTGTGCTTTCACTAAGCATTCGCCTCATACTCAATATTAACGTTAATAAGGGAGCAAACATATCTGCTCTTCCACAATACTCACCACACCAAGAACACGAGTTTCAGTGTACCCATCCTTCATTAAACAGGTGGTAAATGTTTTTGTAGGCGTATGTAATAGCAGTGTTAGTGCCTGTCGGCATGTTTAAGACTGATGTGTAGCAATTTCTGGAATTTTGGCGAGAGGCAACCCGCCATCGCGCATGCAAATCTTCAGTCTGTGGAGCTCTGACGTCGCCATTTTCTCGCCCAACGCCTGTTCACAGTAGACCTCGTTGTGACTTGAGAGCTTGAGTTGAAAACTAACCACACTGGGTTGACCACACATCTGCACGCCCTATTCAAAATTCTGTTAGTAGTTCTACGATGTTTTTCCTTACAGTCTACTTTTAATTACACATAGTGTTTTAAGACGATGTTTGGACGTTATTCAAGAACAAGTACAGAAGCATAATGCTTTTAAACAGTTAAGTTTGTACAATAAATTAGTTTCATCGGATGTTTACCAAATTTAAAAATGCTCACAAATTTTTTTAGAAGCATTTTTGAAATAGAAGCCAATTGTTATATTTCGTTAACATTTCATATTTAAAAGTCACGCTGGCCACTGAGCACTGAAGTCGACTCACATCACAAAACAGAAGAGCAGGTAACCCAATATGAAGAGGCACACCTCTCTGCGGGCGCCGCAAGAAGCTCGGGCGCTGGCGTCGTACGGCGGTGTGGTTTCCTGGTCGGCCGCTGGTAGCCGCTGGCAGCGCTAGCATCGCTGTGAACTACCTACCTGGGTGCGGCGTCGCAATTGAAGGGTGAGCAGTCAACCCTACGGACGGCGTCCATCACCTGGCTGAGGTGCTGCCCCACATCGTCACTGGCGTGCACCCTGCCGAGAACACACCACACACCATCTCAAGGGGTTTACACGATAATTGGAGCTAGTGATTTTTCGTGAAAAAATGCGAGTGCACGATGTACTTCAATACTATAAGCACCAAACAGCAGTTTGTATATTGCCATTGGTTGCTGTCTGCTTGAGAAGTCGTTTTCATGTTTGACAGGGCTACTTAGAATTTGGCAAAATTGGCATGGCTCCTACATGATTTGTGTGCAGACAGTTAACACTTGCCATAAAGTAATTCAGCCAATCAAGATAGGTGTAAATGACCATACAGTGTTTTGAAATATAACCTGTCTTGAAATATGTTCGCGAAATTCACAACCCATAACGATAATAAACTATATAATAAAATAAGCAGTAAGATCCAAAAATTCAACTGACACAATAGCGATGTCACTGCTTAGCCCGTTAAGTGGCGAATTAACTTACGAGCTCAACTGTTGTTTTTATGCGAGCTGTAGTTGTGTTGAGTGTGCTTCTACCAACCAGTGAACAATGTGCTGCATGCTCGTTAATGTCAGCATTAACAATTAACAGACGAGAGATGTAGGAACTTAAACAAACCGGATTTCTCACTATGCAGACAATCAAAACTCTGGCCACTGAATCCTTGTTGTGTACAGTCCCAACCACAATAACTGTAATGTGCAATATGCCCTTCATCATGGACTTGGGAACTGACAGTGTTGAGTTCGACCAATATAAACGCATCTCAGGCCGTGTCCCTCAGGACATGTCCGAACTCGCACATACTCATGAGTACCTGTCCCCGCAAGTGACATCATTAGTGATATCCAAATTGCAAGCGAAGTTAACACCTGTTAAATTGTGTAGGAAAAATGTTGGGCAATGCGAGTTTTCAGCAGAAATGGCCCCACGAGAAGGGCGCCAATTTAATGCCTGTCGGCTGGGTGGTGTTGAGTTAAGTACAGTGCGCATCATAAAAGTTTTTGTTTGCAACACACAAGACCGAAAATTGCAGTGGGATCTGAGACCAATTGGAAATTAACATGAGCATAGGAGATTTTGAATTGCAGCTTGTCCCGAAATTAATCTACGAATTTTTCCCGTGTCGTAGAGAAATATTATTATTTTTTCCCTTCCTGTACGCTAGCACAGAGTAAATAATGGCGTGGCGACTCCTTTGATGTGGCGTGCCCATTCGCTGATTGGTTGTGCGAGGTCCTGGGAGCAGACCTTGTGTCTGATTGGCTACCGCGCTCTGCGAAACGTACCTTATTGGGTGGGCTACCGACTGGCAAGTAAGTTACCAGGCACTGATTGGCTAACGGCATTCCGACATGTTACTGGTCTGTGACGCCATTTTGGTGGCGTGTGGGTCCGGAGTTCGCGGAATAAGCGGATATTCCGCCTCTGTATCGTTATTTACTCTGTGGCGCTGGCCTTCTGCTTATCTAAACTGCGCGGGAAAAATATCTTGTCTGCTCATATTCTGAGTTCGCCGGGGGNCACTCCCCTCAACCGTGTGATGTGCACTTATCACTCTGGTTAAGCCAGTGTCAAATTATATAATCAAAGATTATGTCCCGCCCCCTCTCTACTATATTAATACTACTGTATTTCTCTACCCACTAATAAAGAGCATAGTCCCCACCTATCCTATAGCATTTTCTATTAATGCATGTAACAATTATGAATTATTTCCTTTCGAAAGGGTTTCTACGGGGTCTGTGCCGGTTTTTCCCTCTCTCTCTTAGTTATAGTAGTTCAGCTTGGCATGGCCAAAAGGAGGCCATGGCAGCCCAATCCCTTGCCGCCGCGATGCATGTCTCCTTGCATGATTTCCTTCCCTTGTGGGCGTATGGGGCCTAGCCCTGAGACGCACTTAGCCCCCCGTCCCTACCTCAGGGTCACACCTAACACTTAGTTTCAGAGTAGGTTAGAAAAAAACAATTAGTCTGCTCGTGTTGTTCCCTACCTCCCCCGGTTGTCTACAACCGCAGTAAGAATACCTCTATGCAACCAATCGTAAACAAGCAGGCCCTACATGTTCACAGATATTTAGTTATTGGCTAACCTGATATAAAAATACGCTATTATTTAAACGAGTGTGTGTGTATGTGTGTGTATATATATATATATATACACTAGCTGACCCGGCAAACGTTGTTTTGCCATAAAAAGTATTTCTAGTGATTATAGTATTAGAAAAAAATAACTATAACTTATTGTAAGTGTGTGAGTATCGACCTAGGGTAAAATTTATTAAATTACTAATATCGCTATAAAAAATAAGGGTTGGTGGTATAAGGGTGAAAATTTAGGAGGGGTATGTATTTTTTGATGCCACATCATAAAAAAATAAAAAATAAAAATTTTGTTCAAANATTCAGATTTGGTAGTACCTGGCCTACAAGCCAAATGTTCGTTTTATTTCTAGTTAGTAAACTCGCACTACTGGTGGACGCCATGACAAGTCGAAACAAGAACGTAAAGGTTGAGAAAAAAAATGCGCGTCCTCTCGCTAATGGCTGCGTTTCAACTGAAGTGCGGTGCGGGCGCGGCTCAACGTTGATGCGTAGGCATAGGAAAGAGGTGGGGAGAGGGTTTGTTTAAAGTGAGTCTCTCTGCATGCTATTTCACTCTAAATTAGGCTTATATATTCTGTGCTTATATGTTGGAGTCAATTAGCCGGACTCATGGTTAAAATGGTTATACCATTATTCTTTTGAAACTTTGACCGATGGTAGCGACCTCTAAAACCTTTCCAAAAATTAAATAAAAAAAAACTAGTTTATATTTAAGGATAGAAAATCATATGACGGGATGCCGCAGTAGTTTTTTAAAACTCGAAAAATAAGGACCACCCTAATATATATATATATATATATAATCTTCTACTTTCCAATTTTTTCTTTTAAAATGTGTGCTAAATATTGCCACGTGTTAACTATAATTGGGCTCTATTTATAATTAGCATCAGATCTGTACAAAACTAGAAGAGCTCGAAACAAAAAATGAATGTAAAATCAAGGCCATCTTCTTGATACTTGTTTCCATCAAACACACGTTACACGTGCACAAATGTTCAATGAAAAGAAACTGAAATCGGAAATGTTCCTTGTAGTACATTAGTAGCTACTTTCTTGTGACAGATTGTCATCTTACACTGACTCGCGTAGTTGAAAATGCCGAATTGTGAGGCTGTTTGTTCACGGTAGAACTCGGCACTTTTCAAAGCCGTGTCACAGTGGCCCTGCCTAACATCTACTTGTATGCACGTTGAGTATTCCTCCGCCATATGTAACATTTACATTCCCACGGGCTTCATCAGTTAGTCATGCGTAGGGCCAGTGAGTATGAGAAATTATTAGTAAAGTATTCATTTTATGAATGTGCTCATTCTTACCATTGCTCCCATTGAGGAAAAAAAAAAGCTAAAGAAATAATTTCAATTTTCACAGATATTTACGTAACACTTGTAATTTGACGTTTCGACGTGGAATTAATTTCTCTCCGTCATCGTCGTTACGAACTTTACTAGGCTCATGCCCGTCATTCTGCCCGTTAAAATATATTCAGGTAAGAGCAGTGGCATTTTTCAAAAGTTAATTTTAATAAAAGTGCTCAATTAACCGTCAACTTGTTAAGGTATAGTAGTTAGCTCCGACTGAACGCCGGCCTAGACGGGCGTCTCGTTTGTTATCGGGAGAGGCGAGCAACTTCCTTCATTTTATTGAGGAGCAAATAGTGATGTGTAGGAATGGGATGTAACTATGGGGGGTTAGTGAAAGTGACTGCGTGCTCTCGCAGAACGCACATACGACGTTCTACGCCGGGGAAAGTGCGTGTCCCTGGGCGACCGGGTGCAGAGGAGAGTGGAATGTAGAAAGGCCGTCTGGAGGGAGGGGAGAGAAGCGAGAGTGGCTCGTGCGCACGCGCGTGGTCCCGTTACAGCAGGCGCCGCGCCGGAAGAAAGTGATGCGGCGGATGTTGGCACCACTGCTTCAATATGGCCGCCTTTCCTCAGACTAACCTTTATAATCAATTCACTGTTACTTAACACTTTTCTGAAGTCCTGCTAAAGTTCTACTTCCAGGATATTCCTCCGCCCCGTGCAAACTAAGCTTAACGAAGTCTAGAAAATTACACCAGAGGACAACGCACCGACTTCGTGCGCACTCGGTTGTAATAATATTTTGCATGAGAACTATTTCTTACTAGGCGCTACCAATACAGATAACTTTTTTTAAATTTATATTAGTTACAAACGAAGTACTATAATTTATAAATAAAATACAGATAAATCTTCAATTTAAGGAAAACATAAGGTACTTTCATGTTAACAGAGGTATAAAACGCTTATGATATATGGCATATTTAGGAAGTAACTAAACACGGCATACATGGGGTGATTTTTTCAAATATCTGAATCAAAAAGTGTGAAGAAACCGCTAATAAACTATATTATACCTAGGTCAGGAACAAAACGCGATTTCTTCTGGGAGAGTTTGTCATGAGAAAAATTTCCGCCGCTAGGTGCGCAATTTTCCAAAAGTTAACTCTTAATTAAAATTTTATGCTTCGCGAATAATAAAACAAAAATATTTTACTTAGTTACGAAGTTATTTTATATTTAATTTATGATTATTACAATTATCCTGTTTTTAATGTAGAAAATAGAGAATATCTGGCACACGTGCGACATGGTTGCCAAACTTTTAACATTAATCTTCCCTCCTTGTCCCGACATTGAACTGTTTTTCTGCCAACACTTCTAGCGAAAACGGCATGGTTTGGATTTTATGTTAGAAAACTGATTTGTAAACAAATTCTGTGAGGTGTAGGGCATACATATATACACTTCCTCCAACCAATTCGTAAAGCATTTTAATTAAATTCAAATTGGTAAAAGTATTTTATTCATATAATAGTGCTTGTCATTCAAAAATTAAGATATAAACAAACACTTTCATCACTGTTGATCATGTGACTGTGACAGTTGTGTTCCTTTGGGGTAGGTCAATGTTTGGTACATGCGCATGAAGACGAATAAGCGGTCCACCTCATCTTTGGTATATGGTTAAAGGCCCTTACACGATTGAAAACTTTAACATTTGACTTTACGTTTGCTTTCCGACGTGCTGTTTCCTATGGAACTTGGCGCAGTGGAACTGTCAAGGGTAAATTAAAGTACTGTTGACTTTACGATTTAGAAAAGTTAAGATTTGAAGTTCAAGAACTAAAATACGAGAAAAGTTCTTTAAATACGCGAGAATATTGCCACCCGATTTAACAATTCAGTTTTTGCTGGAAGATATCTTGAATTTAAGTTATGGTGGATTATGCCATGCATTTAAATCGAATATAATGAATTGTTAAATCGGGTGACAGTATTCTCGCGTATTTAAAGAACTTTTCTCGTATTTTAGTTCTTGAAGAAGTTATTAAATTCACATTTATGTAACATTTTTCAGATCAAATGCTGAAGTTGGCGTCCGCTTTTCTAAGATATCGCAAGTTTTTCAAAACGATTACGCAAGCAGTAACCATAAATATTGAAATATATGAAAATAATTTTCACCCTTGTCCATTTTTTTATGGTATATCGACTGCTTTTGTTTCTTACGATTCTGATTGGCTAGACTTAACAGTCGCTAGATCAAACGTTACCTGCTAAACATATTTTCCGTCTACTTATCAAGTCATAATGCAAGTATTTTTCTCCAGTACTGAATCATAAACCAACCTTTAAACTTATTCTCAAGTTGGGAGCTCAATGCTAACAGTTTGACAAATATGACTTTTCGCCGCCTATAGCAGTGGTGCCAAGTTCTCTCTCTTTTTTGTATGTAAACAAGTGGATTATTTGCAATATAAATTGCGTCCAATTTTTATTTTGTTAACGGACGAAAGATGGGAAGAAAGTGATAACCAACGGCCAATGAAATTGCCAGCTCTTCACAGACGGACGTGGAAGTCCCGCGTCTAGCTTACGCAAGCAGTGGTTTAGCTACGTAATTTCGCCGAAGCTGAAAGTATTAATATGTTTTTTTTTTAAATCTCGCGTGAACAAACAGGGATTTAGGGGAAAGCGTGCAAACCCCACACATTCTGGTGATGAGTCTTGTGTGCCACAAGAAGCTATTATTAAAGACCCTACATACAGAACTCATTCTGAAGTTTGACCCGGCCGCACGGAGTGAAGCTACCAGGCTGTTGAATTTGTCAAACTTGGGCATACCACCTCACATGCGCTGCGACCAGCGAGGTAAAGACATGTTGCGGACATGCGCACGGGATGTTGGAACCTAACATGCTGTCCTTCATCCTCGCGGTAAATGAATATCCCTAACTACTGCTTCTGCAAGGCGTGTCGGGTGAGCCAATGACGTGCGTCGACCTAACCTGAATTTGCGTGCCGTCTGCATAGTCTGTTCACGGTAAAGTGGGCACTTCTGAAATCCACCTTTGAAGAACGCCAATGCTCCTCCTGCCTTCGTGTATCTGAGCGGACACACTGCCTGGCATGCGCCCAGTAAAGTTGGTAACTATGGAGAGAAAGTAGTTCCGTAGTTAAAAGTCTCAGTTGAACAAGCGTGAATACTGAAACAATCTCTTTGGTTTTATGTTTTATCTTTAATGCATATAAGTAAAAACAATGTGCGAATTTGTAAAACATTTACTTTTCTAATAATGTCACAGTTTCACTTGGCCGACGAATGAATAAAGTGATTAGGTTCACGGCAATGTTAATTTTACGTACGATGGAAGAACACACAGTGCGTATGCAAGTAGATCTTACGCAGGGCTTTCAAAAGTGCTCAGTTTACCTTGAACAGGCTGTACTAGATTATAAGGCGTCTCTAGCTGCTATCGTTAACATGAGGGCATATATGGGCTACGAAAAAAATTCATTTTATATTTGTACCACACACTGTCCAACTTGTAGACATTATCTGTGACTACATTTTTCTTAGGAAAAAAGTTTTTACGCCACAGGATTTTTTGCAAAATGGCATGTCAAAGTCAAATTTTTACTGTCTGTGTAATGTGCAAATAAAATAAACCTAACTATTTGCAGAAAATTCAAGAAGGTAAACTGAAGGGTCCTTTCTTAGTTCATTTTAAGATATGCTTAGTAAAAGTTATTTTATAAAAATTCATAAGCAGCCACAAATAAAAAAAAATGCAAGCATTTACTTATGTTCTGCTTTTTTTTTAATTGCAAAAACATTTCTCTGCGCAATTTTATAGCTGCCTTGAAGTATGCCTTAGTATCTTGTTTCAGTGTGAATTACCCCATTCCTGTACGTAAATTAGTTATTATTTGGACATCCCTAAAGCAATAAAATTGTTATTTTGACATGTATTTATGCCAAAATTATGTGCTCAGACCCCCCAGAAAAAGTAATCAAAGGGTCTACAAGTTGAATAATATAATATGGCACAAATATAAAATAACATTTTTTTTCGTGGCGCTTGCTTGTAAGCGTTGAAGATTGGTAAGGAAGGGTGAAGAAGTCCGAGATGATGAAGTGAGATGGNGGAGGAGGAGGAGGAGGAGGAGGAGGAGGAGTAGGAGGTGGGAGAAAGTAGCTGGGCGGGACTCCTGAGACCGCATTGCCGAGAGAGAGAGAGAGAGAGAGCGAGAGAGAGAGAGATAGAGAGCGTGCCGCTTGTGGCTAAGGCACTTCCTTCCCTTCAGTAGAAGAAATACAACATTCCACGACATCACCCTACTTAGCACTCCGAGGCCTGCACACATCTACTGGCGTGAGGCGCCTACATCCACCGATGAAGGCACTTAGTTCTATTAGCTTCCGTGTCGCCACTCACTGTCGCAGAGTAGAGACGAATTGGCGTGGCGGCCCTTTTGATCGACTCTGACTGGCTGCACGCGGCTCTAGGAACGGACCTTGTGTTTGATTGGCTACTGCGCGCTGGGCTGCAGGCTATGTTAAGCTGTAAGGGTCACGCTGGCACGCGCTACAAGAGCGCCATCGCCTCTACGCGCAAGGCTCTGAACTGACGTGCGGTGTTCTTGTGGTACTCCCGGTACCTGCAGGACTTTAAGCGGTGACCCTATCATTGTATTGGTGGGAAGTCTGTCGCGAGGTTCAGTGCATGCCCGTCAAGTATTGTTGTGTGTGTATAATGCGTGTGAATTTGGAGACACGGCGCTTTGGAAAAGCCGTATTTAACCATGTTGGAGTGTTCTGAAATGGTGTTTATAATGGTGCGTGCCTTCTTAAAAGTAATCGACAGGCGTGGTCTAAAGTGTGTGTTCTTATCGTAGGTTAGCACATTGGCCGAACATTTTATAGCTTCGTAAAAAAAAAAACCTGGATTTCAAACACGTTGCATTGCAGCTCGATGGCGTGTACGACTGGAGACCTTGGTAGAAACTGTTCCACCTCTGTATACTTAGCTAATCTGCGTTATCGCCGTCGTATAGGCCTTGCCTGACCTGACCTTGTACCTCGCCGAGTTGTGGCAGTAATAATAATCTTCACTCGCATTATATCCCGCCAGTCTGGTTTTCCGTGGTTTCCAGTAAGAACACCAGAGTGGTTCCTGCAGAGGGAAAACGGGGTAAAGGGCGTATGCAAGCTGCGCCTGCCTTGGACTAAGTGAGTGAAGAGATTTGGGCGGCTCTCAACAGCGAGGTCTTGAGAGCTGATGAGGGTGGAATGAGGTGAGTATGGATCAGCGCCGGAATGAGTGGGCGGGGGAAACGGGAGATCCCCGATTAAACCCGCCGACCAGCGGCATCGTCCGGCTAGGTTCCCACATGCGATAATCCGGGAGTGACCCGGCCGGGGATTGAACCCAGTTCGTCTTGGTGGGAGGCAAGCAGGCTAACCGCTCAGCCACCGTGGCCCCCTTGGATAAGTATACAACATTTCAGAGGCGGGAAATTTATGAGAAAAATCAATTGTGTATTGAATAAGTCATTCAGAAAGAATGAAAACTACTACATACAGGAAGTTCGCTGTTGATTGAGAGGATGTTCACTGCTGATTCAGCACTTTTGAAAGCCCTGTCCAAGGGTCGTCTACAATAAAAAATGGCGTACAACCACATAGTAAAACTGGCATAAAACACATCGTAAGAAAACCTGCTAACTACAATCCGAGTAACGAAAAATGAGAAGCTTAAGCTGTCCAAACAGAGTATAGTAAAACAGGAAATAACTGTTTGACGCGAGGGAGTTTTGATGTTCGTGTGTTGACTACTCTGGTTTTTAATGTCTTGGTTAACAAATATTCGTGAATATATGGACGCATAACTTCTACGTTTGTTTTCCGAATCGTGTCGTGGAAACGAAGTGCAACTGGCCGATTTGTTCACGTATCTCCACGTGCGGAACGTGTTGCTTTCGTATGCGAGACTGCTATCTGGCTGTTCGTTTCGCTGCTGTTTGGAAACATCCATCTCGTAGACACCAAAGGCGATGCCAGAAACAGAAGGGAAAAACAAATACTTTGGAAGCGGCAGTACTAATGTTTACAGTTATTGCGGGAACAACATTTTCCATGTTCACATTTTTCGATGGTTTGTTTACACACCGAGGTACGTCTCTGACATTTCTGGCCTGGGGCGCCGAATACCTACTGATGTTGCGACTCTCTGTATGTTGCGTTCACATCGTTTCACGTCCCGCGAACCAAGATGTCAGTCCTTTGTCCAGTCTACAACAACCTAATTTTTTTTGCGTTGGTTAAGCTCAGTGATCCCCAGCGTTTTGAGAGAAACCAAACGAGTTGATCCGATACTTCTTTACTGCCTTTTTTTCTTCGTGGACTGAGGAACTCACTCTGCAAGTTTCTGCCTTACTTGGACAACCTGAATGTAGATGCAGTGAAATAATAGTAAAACATAAGATTTGCTTGGCTGATTCCCTGTCGCTGATGATCGTGAGTTATATATACTGTACTATCATCGTTATTCTCCAAATTAAGGCCCCCTTCCCCTTCTACGTGGCGCTTGAACAGCGGTGCAGGGTGTTAGTAATTCACGTTTTTTGTGCGAAACTATTAAATGTGCGTCCAGTTTGTTGATCTATGAAAAGAACAAATACATCAGACGAGGGCTGTTGAGTGATCTCGGGACGTCACCCGCATTATAAACGCCATTTCAGAGCACTCCAAGAAGTCTAAAAACTACTTTTTCAAGGCGCTATATCTCATAACATACGCGTCAGATCCACACAAAACTACTCAAGGGTCCTGCACTGAACCTCCCTGCAGAATTTTCACCAATAAAAGAATAGGGTCACCGCTGAAAGTCCCATAGGTACACGCAGTGCGACGAGAACACTGCGCGCCAGTTGAGAGCGTTGCGCTTAGCGGCGATGGCGTACTTGATACGCGTGGCAGTGTCGCCCTTATCGCTCCCGCGCTTCTCGGCCTCAAACGCGGAAAAAAGTACCATGTAGGCGGGGGCCTTAAATTTCTTTCCGGGAACGCTCAGGACGACGGAATTATTTGATCACAAATGTGCATGTCCTTACGGGAAAACTAAAACTGTAAAAACGAAATTTTTTTTCTGCGTTATAATAAAGAGAGCCAGAAATTTCGAGGATTTATTCAGCGAAACGCTAGAATCCACAATCCTTTATACATTATAACATCGGTTAGTTGTTAATTAGCTGTTTTTCCAATTAGCCCCAGACCAGGCAGCACGGAATTCGGCCAATGGTTGCCCTTGCAGGTTTCTTATTATCTCGAAGTCTCCGGGGCGTACGGGGCCGCGGTGGCACAGCGGCTAGAGCACTCGCCTCCCACCAAGGTGAACCTGGTTCGATTCTCCGCGGGGTCGCTCCCTGGATTTTTTCGCATGTGGGAATCGTGTGAGACGATGCCGCTGGTCAGCGGGTTACCTCGGCGATCTGCCGTTTCCCCCGCGCTTCATTCGCGTCCCGCTCCACACTCACCTCGTTTCGCCCTGGTCGGCTCTCAAGTTCCCGTTGTTAGAAGGAGCTCAAATCTTTCCACTGAATTTATGTATGTAGTTTGCCATAACATTACCACATCCGCAGTCTTTCAAGACATAGGCGAAGAAACTCTACTTCGCCAACAGTTTTCATAATGTAATCTGCAATGTAATATTACGTCGACAACACTTAAGATCTGAATTACTCAAACGAACAGGATGGATTGCTAGCTCTAGTGATTTTTCGCGAAAAAAAAAAGAGAGTACACGGTTGACTTCAATACTGTAAGCACCCAACAGCAGTTTGTCTATTGCCATTGGTTGCTGTCTGCTTGAGAAGGCGGTTCAAATTTGACCAGGCTACTCAGAATTCGGCAACATATGCATGGCTCCTGCGTGATTCGTGTGCAGATAGTTAACACGTGTCAAAAAGTAATTCAGTCAATCAAGATAGGTAAACGACCTTACAGTGTTTTTAAATATAACTTGTCTTGAAATATTTTCGCGAAATTTCACTACTCATATGTATTGCATATTATTCTACGTAGGAAAGAAAATTTGATTGAGGCACTTCCAACTAGGCGTTATATTGGAAGAGAACTGGCTAGTAATGAATGTAGTATAGTAAGTGTGTCCTGTGCTGTGTGAATTAATAGGGCCGTTGTAAATGGGATTACATAGACCAGCAGTGCTAATGATCATGCATTCGGGAGGCGATTCAGTTAGGGTTGCCTTAATTGTGAGTAAATGTGTACCGCATTCGGAGTGTTAGAAGAATATATTTTAAAATACTACTTACAGAGAAGATAAGAAGGCCATCTTCTTCTCCATGAGGATGATGGAGTCGGGTGGCTGCCGGATCATCACCTCGCAGAAGATCTTCTTGGCACAGTTTGTGTTGGTCCAGTGTCCAGGACGCCCCAGACCCGCCATGGAGACCAGAGACGCCACAGTGCTCGGCTGCGTCGTCGTCAGCAGGTTGATGGTATCTCCATCTATCGCCTCGCCTGCCGCGGTGGACCTCTTCAGTACCACGTGGCGCTCGTGCACGGCCTTGCCCTCTTCCTCGGCTGGATCTCTGTCCCTCTTGACCAGGACATGCTGCGTGTCCTCTGCACTGCTTGGAGGACTCTCTTCGATGATGAAGATCGTGCCGTCCTCCAGCGATCTCTTTGTCTTCCCGTTCTCTTCGGCCGTGCCCTCGAGCACCGATTCGCTGACCTCTTTCGAAATCCTCCCGATCTCCATTTCCTCATCCTTCGTCGCGGGCTGTTTCGTTAAAACCCATTTGCCCCCCGAGTCAGGATCCCGCTCGTTCAGCTGCTCAACGATGCTGTTGAGGGCCCTCTTGTGCTCCATCGCGAGGTCCTCGGCGTCCGCCTCGTCCTTGTCTTTGCGGCTCTTCATGATGTCGACGTCGAGGTACCTGCCGACGGCGACGGCCCCCAGCCCGAGAGCTGCCCCTCCTGCCACCAACCCGAGAGCCGGGAGCAGCACGGGGTACACCGCCACAGCGCCGCCAACTTTGTCCTGGATCATGTCCGTCTTGTCCTGCCCTGCCGGGATTGCCGCCAGGCCCAGGTTCTGGGAAATTTTGTGAGTTGCTTCCACTAGGGGCTCCATGACCGGCCTTGTGAGATCAGATACCTTCTCCATGCCGTTTTGGACATGTTCTCTTATGGTTTCGCTCAACCTCTCCCAAAATGGTCTTTCGTCTTTTACATGGGCAAATACTGTCGGATAACGATTTGGACCATTGTACTGATGCAGTTTGGTCAGTGTTGGGCCCTTCAACGTGTTCGTCGAATCTTTTCCGTAGTATGCATCGCTGTAGCCGTTGTATGGGTAGCGTCTGATATATTTTTCATTCCGTAACCCATACGAGTCTTCTTGGTTTAAAAGAGCTAAGGGATTTTTAGGCCATTGCGGATATTTGTTAGTATCTTCAGAGTTCGACCTCTTGTCGTATGTGTTGTCTTTATTTTCAGCATTAGTTTCTTTTTCGTCATATGAAAGTAAACCAGGTTCGTATGCATATGGGCTGCGGTCGCTATGAATGTCCTGAGAGAAGTACGCCATCGCTAATGAATCGGGCTTCATTTCACCGACATCTTCAGCTTTCTGCAGTCTTGTTTCTTCAACGGCATCGTCTTGCTTTCTTTCAATCTTTGCTGTCTGGACTCCGAGCTCTGGGTGGGCGTACTGCAAGACTGGAGTGCGAACTCCCTCCTCGAAGGATACACGGGATGGTTTAGCATTCTGCGGAGTATAGAGAAGCGATTTAGGGTACACTGTTGAGCCTTGGTAATGCAGCATTCGGGGCTGGAATCTAGAATTCGCTATGACCATAGGGGTCGATGGACTATTGAGGTTATATCTCGGCACAGGATAATGAATCATCCGACTTCTAATCTCTGCCTCTCGCTGTCTGCTTTCCCGTTGGTTCACAGTATTGATGTATTCTAATATTCTGGAATACGACTCGCTGCTGAGAGTCCTGTAGTTTTGGGGTTTTGCCTGTCGAATAGCCACAGGTTGAAATTTGTCGTTAGACTTTTCTTCTGGACGTTCATTGCCTAGATTTTTCTTAACAACATCTTTCTTACGAGAACCTGCATGTGAAGCAGTCCAACTTCCTTCACTGTCGTTAGGGACGAGAAAGTTGTTTATCACTCTGGCGTTCCTCCACGTGAACACATCAGACGCATCGTCTGGCATCCTGACTCCGGTAATGACCGGCGTTCCGTCGGAGTCTATCGTCATGAGGCTCCTCTGGCGTTTCCACGGTGACTGCTGCTCGCCCTTGATGTGCATGGGGGAGGACCTCACGTAAACTGGGTCGGGCACGCGGCCAGGTTGCGGGTTGTTCTTCTGCTTGCTGTTGGCCGCTGTGTCCTCGAGC
>NQII01003920.1:194886-230876 GCA_002778355.1 Clitarchus hookeri
GGTAGACACCCAGGTAGCAGAGCTCCTGCAAGGCTTCAGGAAAGTTGTAAGTAACCATGAATGGACTGTACTCATGAATGGACTGTACTCACTTGGGACAGCAGCCCGTCTACAAACAGACGAGGCTCGAGTTTACCTACACAGGGGCCGCGGTGGTGTAGTGGCCAGACTACTCGCCTCCCACCAAGGCGAACCTGATCTGATTCCCGGCGGGGTCGCTCCCGGATTTTCGCAAGTGGGAATCGTGCCGGACACAGCCACCGGTCGGAGTGTTTTCTCGAGGGTCTCCCGTTTCCCTCTACATTTCATTCCATGCTCACCTCACTTCGCCGTCGCCGTCTCTCAAGACCTTGAGCAGTTTTATCTGATACTCCAAGAGTCTAGTGAGGCCTAACTCTGTGGTAAGGACGTTGGGAAAACTTTTTACACAATTTCTCGATAACTTAACACTGCTGTTCTTCGAGATGTTCAAGAGAATCTACCATGGCCGTTTTCAATGTACGTGATCCTGCTAGACCTTGATGCTAAGAGTCGCCTGAANACGATGTTCAAGAGAATCTACCATGGCCGTTTTCAATGTACGTGATCCTGCTAGACCTTGATGCTAAGAGTCGCCTGAATCTCTTGAATATACACAGTACTGTAGACGCGTGTCAACAGGCCGCTGAACTCTTGAAATCTATTGTCCGCGTCCAGGAGAGCGGGGCGTGTGTATGGTGTGTGGAAGGTGTGATGTCTTGGAGCAACACGGCTACACAATGACGCGTTCCACATCCCGGCACCTTTCCCTTCGCCAGATTGTTGTGCTGCTTACTGCATCGTCATCGCCGTGAGAGACAAGACGTGGCGACAACAGCCGTGTCCGTGGCAGGCAAGTCTGAACACATTTCCCAGGCATTCAACACGAGCTGGGAGTGAAGTTACTTAAATCCACTACAAGAGGAAAACAAGATCTGTTGTTCTCTGCGTTTCCATTCACCGCCCTCCTATTGTTCCACGCCTTACCGGGCACTCGAGTCTGTTCTCTGTTACTTCCTACTTTTCTAAGGCCCTGCTAAAGTTCTACTTCCAGGATATTCCTCCGCCTCGTGCAAACAAAGCATAACCAAGTGTGTAGGGAATCACGCCAAAGAGACAATACACCGCATTCGTGCGCACTCAAGTGTAATAATATTTTTCATAGGAACTATTTCTTACTAGGCATTACCAAAACTTCTATTTTATTGCTCTTTTTATCCAAATTAAATATTATAATTTCAGTTAACCACAAATAAGATACTTTTGCGTTAACAGAAGTATAAAACGTTTGTAATGCATGGCGTATTAAGGAAAGAACTACACATGTCATACATGGGGTGATTTTTCAAAGGTTCTTTTTAAAAAGTGTGAAGAAACCGCGAATAGATCACACACAGTTTGCTGCATAATACTGTACAAAGCTCATTGCTGATCGACTTTCAGAGGATACAGCACTGAGTTCACAGTCTTACAAGTAAATGTTATTTTATGCCTGACATGATTACATTCCATCGTCTTCATTTGCGTAGTCATACACAAATTTAGTATTTCGTTCACGAAAATGTTTGTTCACGAGTTGACGTGTTCATGTAAAATCACGGTAAAAACTAAGAAAACTATTAGACTATATTCGTTCGATTTTCGTCTTCAAATATTGAGATATTTTCAGATTGGCTCCGGCCGACCTGCCCTCAAACATAGTGTTCAGAATGTAAGGGAGGAGGGGGAGAGGGGGGNAGTTATATTTCAAAACTCTGTAGGGACGTTTACCTATCTTGATTGGCTGACTTACTTTTTTATACGTGTTAACTGTCTGCACACGAATCACGTACTAGCCGTGCCGATATTGCCGAATACCGAGTGACCTGGTCAAAAAATATGAAAGCGCCTTCTCAAGCAGACAACAACCAATGGCAATAGACAAACAGCTTTTTGGTGCTTATAGTGTTGAAGTCTACCGCGTACTCATAATTTTTTTCGCGAAAAATCACTTAACCCTTTCATTCCCACATTAATTTATAATTTCTAGTAATGCCAATTATACATTTTTTGATGCGTTCTGTACTGGCAAAGAACTTGTTTCGTTTTCACAACCAATAAGCTGTAGGCTTTGTGCTCGGTGATCAGTAATATGAACCAATCGTAACGTAGCGCGGTAGCATGGTTTATGAATTAGTTACCCAAGGGAAGATAACTTGGCACCGAGCCTCGCAGAGTACAGCACCGGTTAAATATGAGCTTGCTGTGCAACATGTTGACGACTGTCTACAGCGGGCATGGAAGGGTTAAGGAGCTCAGACCGCTGCCAAACGCAAACCCTCTCTTGAGCATGGAGGCGGGTCGTTACAGCAATTCCCTGTGCCTATCCCAAACTTATATCGATTTTTCACGGTAAAGCAAGAACTTTTAAAAGTCTTGCTTGACCCTTTTATTAACTCATTATCTTCCCACGTGGAAGTGTTGCAATCACGTAATTGTTTGGTACGTCCTGTACTTGTGATCGGCGGTTTTCCCTTGCAACCAGCTGCGTTGACCGTTCGTGTCGAAGAGGCGCAGGAAATTCCACAGATGAGACGAGCCACAAGGAAACCCGGGCCACAGTGCACTCGAGAATACATAAATGACATGGCGGTGCGAACTGCGAACTCTCGCTACACGCGCCAGCAAAATGGCGTCTCCGACCAGCAATATGGCGGAGCGTCGTTCGCCAATCAGCTCTTGGAGACTGACTCGCCAGGCGGCAACCCGGCCAATTGCGAATATTCAATGACGTGCGATGGCCAATCAGGCTCGAGGCCCGTCTCCATAGCTTCGCGCGGCCAATGAGTAGAGACCTGAAAAATTCGCGAGTTCAATGACCTGCATGCTAGACTCGACAGTCTTATGTACAAATATGCCGATATCAACTCCACATTGGTTGTCTGCTGTCACAGTAGAAAGTGACGATTGGACACCGTTCCCCAGCAGGTGTCAAACACCGTGTGGACCAATGGCTAAAGTTATACAAACGCACGTGTTTTGAATTCTAGCTTGTCCCAAAATGAATCCGCGAATTTTTCAGGTCTATACCAATGAGCGGTCGAGTTCGCTTACATCAAAGGAACCGCCACGCTCTACGTAGCTTCTGTATACTTACTTATTCTTTGACTAGACGCTGGTGCATTGCTGTCTACAGTGCCGGTCATAAGTATCCTTCAAGTGCAACGTGCCCGCGATCGGGGGCACAGTAACTGCACGGGTTAGGATCTACTTTTAACCTAAGTTTGTATCCTTACGTCAAATATGCAATTTACTTTGCCATGAGCCTATTTACTTTATGTACGCCAACCAAGCGCATCCTTGCTCGAGCGAATACTCACGACGACCGCAATACCCACCCCTCGCTTGCAGAGGAATTGACTCGCCCTGTCGGCGTTGTGCTTCTGTTCATTCTCTACTCATTTGGGTAGCACGTAGACTAAGGATGAGGTAGACCGAGTCTTCGTCTTCTGCGCATGTACCCAACCTACCTCACATCAACACAACTGTCAAAGTCACATGGTCAACAGTGATGGACGTGTTTGTTTACATCTTAATTTTCAAAATACAGACATTTTAACATGAATAAAATACTGTCACCAATTTTAATTTAATGTAATTGGTTACTGTAAGTTAACAGGGAGAATTTTTCTTTAATAATGCTCAAATATCTGAGTTAAAAATATTTAACAGATTTTGTAATTTATTTTTACCACTAAGAACTCTTCGTATCAAGTAGCAGTGTTATACATATATTCAATTAAACCATGGTGGTGTAGTGGTCAGACTACTCGTCTTCCACCTAGGCGAATCGGGTTCGATTCCCGGCTGAACCGGCTGTACCGGACGATGCCACTGGTTGGCGGGTTTTCTCGAGGATCTCCCGTTTCCCCCGCCCTTGCATTCCGGCGCTGCTCCATGCTTACCTCACTTTGCCCTCATCGGCTCTCAGGACCTCGATGTTAAGAGCGGCCCAAAATATCTTTACTTCTCTCTCTCCGCTCCACGACAGATTACACGAAGTATACAAACATCTCGATGCCCTAAGTTGTTTACTAAACAATGTTCCAACCTCAAGTCCTATCCACTTTATTTACGATAGTTCGGGTTGTGCAATTTCGCTAAAAGATACCAAGACAAGTTTGAAAACACTGTAGGTGCGTTTACCTATCTTGATTGGCTGAAATATTTCTTGACACGAATCACGCAGGAGTCGTGCCGATGTTGCCGAATTCTGAGCGGCCCGATCAAATATGAAAACGCCTTCTCAAGCAGACAGCAACCAATGGCAATCGACAAACTGCTGTTGGGTTCTTATAGTACTCAAGTCTACCGTGTACTCGTATGTTTTCGCGAAAAAATCACTAGCTCTAACGATAGTCGCATTGGCAAAAATGGACACGGAGACTGGGCTACTGCGCACCTCGAGTGCGCACTCTATCCCATTTTTTCCTCCACGCGATGGCACTGTACGCTGGTTAACGGCGTGTGACGTCAGGGCAGTAAAGGAAGGCGGCCAAGGTCGTGGAGGTGGAATTCTTCTTCAGGGATGGTAGAGAAGGCAGGTAGAGAACAACCCTCACTCGCTGTGTGATTCGGGACGCACCCTGCATCTCCGTAGTTATTCGCCGTAAGTAAAAGTTAGTAAGACCCCACTGTGTTCCAGTGTTTAACTAGCTAGAATGATGTATGTTATATTCACCATTGCAGGAATGACATTTCTGTTTGTCTCTGTTTTCCAACCTACCGCCGTCCTATTTTAATATATTCGCGGGTTCTTCACGCTTTCAAAATCAAACCTTTGAAAAATCGCCCCATGTATAACGTGTTTGGTTCTTTCCTAAATATAACATGGATCACAAGTGTTTCATACTTGTGTTGACGTTAAAGTGCTTTATTTATAAAATATAATATTTACGTTGTCCCTTTGGTGTAATTTTCTGGTTCGGTCAAGCTTTGATTGCATGAGGCGTAGGAACATCCTGGAAGTAGAACTTAAGCATGGCTTCAGAAAAGTTTGAAGTAACCGCGAATGGATGACCATACAGAGTTTGCACCATATTGTACACACTCCGCTGAATAAAGTTTAATTACTGAATGGCTTGCAGCCAATTGAAGGCCGGATTTGATAGTTCCCCAATCAAATATCTTGCATGTGTAACAATAAATATTGTTCCTTTTCGTTGTTATAAAATGTAATGTTTATTTACTATGATTATTGTTGATTTGCTATATTTACTACGGACTGGGCGGGTTTTCTCGGAGATCTCCCGTTTCCCCCGTCATTGCATTCCGGCGCTGCTCCACACTCACCTAGCTTCACCCTCATCGGCTCTCAACGCCTCGGTGTTAAGAGCCGCCACTAATCTCTCCTCTCGCCTTTACTTGTGCTGCAGCGAGCATCGTGTGAAGGGTTATCAGCGTGGAAGCCTCCATAGCTGATTGCATGCGGGGTCGGGCGGCAGGTGTCGTAGAAGCTTCCAGCCGAGATTGTGGGGGACATCGTACGGCGGCACACAGGCTTGACGTCACGTCGACAGCGAGGTCGCTGAGAGGCGGAGCAAGCTGCTCAGAGAAACGGGAAAGGGGAAGGAACCATTCCAGCGTTCGCCTGGAGCGATGTCGGTAATCGAACCCGTGACCTCCCGAATGCCAGTCCACCACTGCGCCACCTCGCTCGTCTTCTTCTTACGTCTTATTGGTTCGCACAACAACAGACACGCTTACTGTATGTGCTAGTACAACGTTCAGTACTGGCCGGCTCTCCGACAATATAATACCGCAATGGAAGTGCCTCAATAAAATGTTCTTTCCTAAGTAAAATAAAAGACAACACACCCTGTTCATTTGAGTAATTGCCACTTTGTTGCTGACGTGATTTTACCTCTCAGACAACCGTATGCGAGCTGCTGGCGAAGAGTACCGTAATGTTGCGGCGAACTCCTCCATACCAAGTCAGAAGAAATAGCATTGCGTCCACAGCATTCAAAGTTTTAAATGCATTCTGTGATTGTGGAAAACACTAGGCCTACTCTCAGCTCCGTCGTGGATAAGGAGACATTAATCAGTCGAGAAGAGTTTATAGCTGGTGTATTTCGCAAAACTTAAGCTCAGGCCCACTTTCGTGATTCGATGAACTCTTGATTGCTGCGCGTCTTAGATGCTTCCTGCTAATTACAGACGTTCATTGCTTCAGATTGGCCACCAACACTGTGATATACCAGTCGCCCTTCAGTTGAAAGTCTTAAATTGCTAAAACGTGAACTGTTTTCTAATGCATCAATTGTTATTCTAATAAGCACGAAATTAGCAAAAACAAAAGAAATCATTTCAGTGCTCGCAATTTTTTTTTTTCGGGAGTAGGTGTGGCGATCGGGAAAGGGGCAAAACCTAAAGAAAAATTTTTGAATCAAACATTCCCGTTTTTTGTAAAACTGTACAGGTTTTAATCATGTAACACACATACAAACATTAGCATAGCCTAATGTGAACAAATGCTACACTTTCGGTGTAAGTGAATGCCGGGAAGGCTTTTAAAATGTTTATAGCATATTTTAATTTTTTTTATTGTTATATAATATTTATTGTAATTTTTGTTATGATTATTATAATATTGTTTTCTCTTCCCTCTCCCTTCGAGATCTTCGCCTCAGCCAACCCCTTCTTCACCAGGAATCCGCCACTGTCACGAAGAGTTTCTTTCCTACTAACCGAGTGAATGGCGGTTAACGTTGTTCCGCAGCTGGTGAACACTGAGGTCCGACACATTAGTGCATATGGCGACAAAGTTAACGGCCGAGAGATTACAGGCTGCGAGAGGCGGGCACATCCTCCCTCCGCCGGCGACTTTCCAAAACACTCTGAGAGTCACCAGAGCGTGGAAGACAACAAGCCCGCCCGCACCTTGTAATTACCCCGGCCCGGCCCACACACTCCGGTCTAGTTCAGCGACACACTGACATTTATACCTCCCCTGCCCGTCCGTCTGCCTGCAGCCAGCTTGCCCGCGTCTGCCTCGTGTAAGTTGGCGAGATTCCGACGGTTCGACGCAAGTAGCGCCGACGTTTACTTTTCGTTTATGTATCCTTTCGCCATCAGCTGGTGCGTCAAGTGGATGCTGTATTTTTTTATCAACACGTTGCCAGCTAATCCACTTGCCATTGTACTGTAATGCTAAACAAATTTTAAGATATTTTAGACTGTGACATCTGTCTAAAAAAAATTAGTAGGTTATAAAAGTAAAGATATAAAACATTGCAAAAAATTTAATATTTGCTAACTCATTTTTAATTTGTCTGAGACAGTGAATTTGGGTTAACATTTGCGAGGCGGTAGTTGTAGCTATTACCACACTTTGGACGTTATAGCTAATATATTCGAGTTGGAAATATGTGGCGTGGAATAACGTTAGAATTGCTTAAAAACNTGGACGTTATAGCTAATATATTCGAGTTGGAAATATGTGGCGTGGAATAACGTTAGAATTGCTTAAAAACTATTCTCGCGTGTCCCACTTTCTTCGGAAACAAGGAAATGGGTTTTCGGGAGATCAATATGGCGTATAATTTACGTAGACGAACGATTGCCGGCCGAATAGAAATTACTAGTACTCAAAACCGCTGTACACGAAATAGATGTTACTTAAAAATTATGCAGAGCTCGCGGAAAAATAAAACTATTGGTATATTAATATCAAACACGCATGGAAAGCATGGTTGGAGAGGGAGGATACGACGTGAAAGAGGTTTTGAAGTTGCGTTTCATTTGGATACGGATCGTTTTATTGTGCATATCATTTTGAACACCTATACATGACCATTTTATCACGAAGTTTGTTTTAAATCGATTTTTATACTAAAATAAGATAAGAGCAAATACTGAAGGAAAAAAAAGTTACAAATAAACGATTACACGAAGCAAGTTAAATTTAATCCGCCAACAAATCGCCAGTTGCAGATGGGAGGAGAATTTTGCAACCGCCCCGGCTAAAGAGACTGCTTACGTTCAAACACGCATGTAAAAGCAGTTTCCCAACGTGATCATTGATAGCTGTTAGTACAGGAGGTCCCCGCTAGGAGTCGAGAGGTCAGCTCGTGATGTCGACAGAGGCGTCGCTCTAGTGAGGACGCCATCCCTGGACGGCCCACGGCACTGGAGTGCACAGTGACAACTGCGTGAATCATAGTTATAGTTATATTTCCTCAGTTGATGTAGCGCGTTTGAACGATTTTCTACTTTCATACCTTTAAATAACTCTTATATTAGTGCATACAAGATTCGCTTTATTTAAAGCATGCTTTCCAATACTTTATTTTCTGTTATTTTTTTATTCCCCTGTTAAATTGTATTAATAATGTTTAACACAGTAAATTGTTTTTTTTTAATCACTGCATTGTTGTTAAATGCGGTAGAAGAGACGTATTTGCTATTGACTGCACAATAATATCAACATAATCTACTTACAGTACCATCAACACAAACTATGTATACATAACTACCCTTATACTCTACATAACAATCCAAAATAATCTTACCATAGGCTATTCACGTTTTATTGGGCATTTTTTTAATCAATGTTTGAAAAATATCATGGCTCGTATCTACACTGACTGGCATGCGCAGAGGGAAAGTAGTTCCATGCAGTGACGTGTGGTGAACTGTTGCGAGGTAAGCGGGTGCTTGCTCACTGCAGTGCAGGCAGCAGGAGCCAGTAACCACCGTGCAGCCTAGGGGAACTGAATGTATTCCGACCACTCACAAGCGAGCAGCAAGGGACCCATCACACGCGTCCTGTGGCCTCAGTTGCCGAGCTACGTCTGACTGGTGGAAGTACAAACTAGCATGCAACAGTGTACAGCACACAGCTAACGCCAGCTTACCTTGCAACAGTTCACCCCACGCCACTGGCTCCATGTCTCAACGTTGAATTAAAGGAGTGAGATTAACATTTGTGGATACTGAAACGATATATTTCTCCTTCCGGCTTTTTAATGCATATTAGCGTAATAATTAGCAAATTTATGAAATATTTTGGTTTCTAATAATTTCAGTTTCACTTGACCTGCGCATGAATAAAGTGATCGGCACTATCGCACTGTTAATTGATACAGGTAGTGTCATAGGATCTCGCGAGTTCATTTCAGGATAAGACAGACGTCTAACACGTGCTTGCTGAAGTCGCCTTTGCTATTGGATCACAGTTGATTAGACACGACTCTGAGCCAATGGCAGACTGGCAAGGAAGCGATTAGCTGATCCCATACTGCAAGGTGTGGGGCAACTTTTGGTTATAATCCATTCATGGCTACTTCTACATTTTTTAAAGCTCTGTTAAAGGTGTGCTCTCAGGATATTCCTCCGCCACATGTAAATAATGCTTAACTAAGTCCACAAAGTAACATGAAAGGGACAGCGCGCCACATTCATGCACACTCAGTGTAATAATATTTTTCTTGTGCTATTTCTTGCTATACTTTGCATTACTAACACATCTATTTTCTCTCCGTTTCATTCACATTAGTTAATAATAATATGTATTTCATTTCTAATATAAGCAGAAGTTAAATTTAACAAAAATAAGANTTTCATTCACATTAGTTAATAATAATATGTATTTCATTTCTAATATAAGCAGAAGTTAAATTTAACAAAAATAAGATATTTTTTATGTTAAATCAGGCATAAAACGCTTGCAATACGTGACGTACTTAGGAAACAAACAAACACGCCATTCGTGGAGTGCTTTCACAAAAGTTTGATTGGAGAAAGGGCGAAGAAACCGCGAATAGACCATACACTCTCGGACAGCAGCCATTGGGCTAACATCTGAGGCTGTATTGCACAGAGCATTGTCTAGTCTCGTCTACAGGTCATTGCACTGGCGGAGACGCCATGTCCCCATCTGCTGCGGTGCGCCGGTGGTGTTCGTAGAGGGAAGAGAGTGTGCATGCCATACGTTCGCAGTGGCCACTCTCCGCGTGCCAGCATCACACTGCTCTCCTATCTGTAGCACTCTCAAAAACCTGGATGGAATTCAGGTTATTAAAGCGTCTACGCAATTAAGCGCTGCTAAACCTTTATACACTTCCTCTGGCCTAGTTTTAAGGTGGTGGTGGAAAAGGGGGGGGGGGCGTGATTGACGTCTCGTCGGCAGCGAGCTCGTTAGAGACGGAGCAAGTTGCTCAGAGTGAGCAAGGAATATGCCGTGGCCTGTAGAGAGGAACCACCCCAGCATTCGCCTGTAGTGACTTCCAGAAACCNTAGAGAGAGAGTGAGCAAGGAATATGCCGTGGCCTGTAGAGAGAGAGTGAGCAAGGAATATGCCGTGTCTGTAGAGAGAGAGAGAGAGAGTGAGCAAGGAATATGCCGTGGCCTGTAGAGAGGAACCACCCCAGCATTCGCCTGTAGTGACTTCCAGAAACCATAGGAAACCATAGCCCGGACCAGGACTCGAACCCAGGTCCTCCCGAATGCGAGTTCCGAGGGTTTACCACTGCACCACCTCACTCAATACTCTCGCCTGCCTGCGTCGGGTTTCTCCTTCTTCGGCAGAGAAGCGCGGGGGCTACAAGGGTTACACTGGCACGCCCTGCAAGAGCGCCATCGCCTCTAAGCGCAGGGCTCTGAACTGGCGTGCAGTGTTCTCGTAGTGCTTCGTCTACCCATGGGACTATCAGTGGTGAATCCATCATTTGGTTGACGATAAGTCTGTAGCAAAGTTCAATACAGGCTACTATCGTAGTTTGACTCATGGCCGGCTAGTATGTATGTTTTAAGATACGGCAGTCTGAAAAAGCCGTTTTCAACTATATTGGAAGGCTCGAAAATAATATTTACAGCATGCGTGGTAACTTGTAGGTAACATTCCTTCTTCGTCTGGCGTATGATGTCTTTTGTAGGTAAATTTATAAGACCTACTTTTAATAGTTCTGTTATAGAACAGGATTTCAAACACAATTCAACGCAGTTCCAGCGCCAGGCAGACGGAACTGTAATAACCCGAAGTTGGTCGAAATATTTTGTTCATATAAAAGGATGGATGTGACAGTGGAAAGAAAACGTAAACAAACACATTCGTCTTTGTTTACCGCGCCTCTNGGTGAATCCATCATTTGGTTGACGATAAGTCTGTAGCAAAGTTCAATACAGGCTACTATCGTAGTTTGACTCATGCCCGGCTGGTATGTATGTTTTAAGATACGGCAGTCTGAAAAAGCCGTTTTTAACTATATTGGAAGGCTCGAAAATAATATTTACAGCATGCGTGGTAACTTGTAGGTAACATTCCTTCTTCGTCTGGCGTATGATGTCTTTTTGTAGGTAAATTTATAAGACCTACTTTTAATAGTTCTGTTATAGAACAGGATTTCAAACACAATTCAACGCAGTTCCAGCGCCAGGCAGACGGAACTGTAATAACCCGAAGTTGGTCGAAATATTTCGNCAGACGGAACTGTAATAACCCGAAGTTGGTCGAAATATTTCGTTCATATAAAAGGATGGATGTGACAGTGGAAAGAAAACGTAAACAAACACATTCGTCTTTGTTTACCGCGCCTCTGACATTTCTGTGGGTTGCGGGTGAGTCAACGTTGGGTACATACGCAGAAGATGAAAGTGGGCGTGTGCCACGTCTTCAGCGCGTGGTCGTGCGCGACCTTGAGACCGCCGACGACACACGTGCGTCGGGGCGGACGAAGCAGAGGTCAGCGGGCGTCCTTGTGCGAGTTAGCTCGACCTGTGACCCGCGCGACCCACCTTCACACCTGCTTTCCGCGTGAATCACGGGTCTTCTCCCAGATGGCGCGTCGGGTCGGAGGGATTGGCGCCTCGCCGCGCTTCGTGCGTTCCAGACTGCAAAGCTCAAGTTTACGATGGAAAACGTGGACGCAATGAACGTACCTGCTGACGTAGTATTACGTCACTTGAATCTAACGTAGTTGTATGGAGTGGAGTTTGGAGTAATATCCCGACATCTGCAATATCCGAAGTCACGGGCGAAGAAATATTAATTCGTCAGCAGTTTTGATAATGTTCTCTGAAATGTAATTGAGAGCTCCCCGAGCTGTGGTTTTGGGGGAAGGTGATTGACACTGTTGTCTAAAGGACCAATTTACTACTGAAGTAAACACAGGGCGNGCGGGATCCTTTATTTGGACACGTTCTCCACCCTTAATATTTATTGGTGTTGACCGCCGGCAGGCTTCGCTAGCGTGTGTGTTCTGACGGCCAAAAATGCATGGACGCGGGGAGCGTCATAATATTACGTCAACAACACTCAAAGTGTAAATTATTGTTAAGAGACCTGAAGAATTCGCGGATTCATTTTGGGACAAGCTAGAATTCAAAACACATGCGTTTATATAACTTAATCCATTGGCCCATGCCGTATTTGACACTTTCTGGAGAGTGCTGGTTCAATCGTCGCCTTCCACTGTGACAGCAAGCGACCAATGTGCAGTTGACGTCAGCATATTTGTACATAAGACTGTAGAGTCAAGCCTGCAGGTCATTGAACTCGCGATTTTTTACGGTCTCTAATTATTGTACGTAGGAAGGAACATTTGATTGGGTCACTTTCAACTCTGCATTATATTGGCAGGGTAGCGGCCAGTGATGACAGCTTAGCAGTATAGTAAAGGTGTGTAGACCAATAGGAGAGTCGCAAGTAGGAATACAGAGACTAACGCACCTAAGATCACACAGGCGTGAATATAGGGGACTTACTTATAGCTAGAGACATGAAGAATTCGCTAGTTCACTGACCTGTAGGCTAGACTCCACAGTACTGTGTACAATCACGCAGATATCAATTACTCATTGGCTACTTGCTATCACAGTGGGAGGCGATGACTGGGCCTCAAAGTGATAAGAATGAAATAACTTAGTTTTTAAGACATGATTCGCGGTAATCGCGTACAGGTGTAGCAACATCGTAGACGTGAATAGGTGTAGCGAATTTTCACCAGATGTAAATTCCGTCTTTAGCGCGGCCTACCACCGTTCCCAACGNTAGCTAGAGACATGAAGAATTCGCTAGTTCACTGACCTGTAGGCTAGACTCCACAGTACTGTGTACAATCACGCATATATCAATTACTCATTGGCTACTTGCTATCACAGTGGGAGGCGATGACTGGGCCTCAAAGTGATAAGAATGAAATAACTTAGTTTTTAAGACATGATTCGTGGTAATCGCGTACAGGTGTAGCAACATCCTAGACGTGAATAGGTGTAGCGAATTTTCACCAGATGTAAATTCCGTCTTTAGCGCGGCCTACCACCGTTCCCAACGNTAGACGTGAATAGGTGTAGCGAATTTTCACCAGATGTAAATTCCGTCTTTAGCGCGGCCTACCACCGTTCCCAACGAATGGCGAGATGGCGAAGTCGAAATCGTACTGAGCAGACCGCCACTAGATGAAAACACTGTCCTAGAACACCCCTCCTGTTTCCGACTATGCTCTTGTTCTCTCTCTTGGCTTGAGTGCAGAGTGAAGAGGTTCGGGGTCTTGAGAGCCGATGAGGATGTAGTGAGGTGAGTGCGGAGCAGTGCCGGAATGTAAGGGTGGGGGAAGAGGGAGACCCCCGAGAAGGACCGCTGACCAGCGGCATCGTCTGGCACGATTACCACGTGCGAAAATCCGGGAATCAAAACCATACTGCGCCAGCCGTGGCGCCTTTGTGTACTCGAGCCTCAGTTAGTTTTTCATTGGCTGATGCCCCAGTTTATCCCCAGACCAGCTAGCAGGGTATTCGTTTGAAATTTAGATATTTGCTGAAATTCGTGTAGGGCGAGTCTTACAGATTGCGATCCAATTGAAAAGGCAAGTGAGACGCACGTGTGTTTCAGGTCTGGCTCGTTCTCAGATTAATCCTCTATATTCCCGGGGTCTCTAACTACATGTAGATGCCGTCTACAGTGGGAGCACACTGCTTCGACACAGAGTAGTTTACAATACAGAGGTGAAGCAGCCGGATGCACCTCCAACTCCAGCTGCGCGCGCCAGCAAAATGGCGCCACTCGCCGGCAACATGTTGGAACGTCGTTCGCCAATCGTCGCCCGGTAACCTACTCGCCAGCCGGTATTCCAGCCAATAGAAACCGCCCGCGGCATGCAGCGGCCAATCAGACACAAGGCCCGTCTCCAGAGCCACTATAGTAGCCAATCAGAGAAAGTGTGTAGCCACGTCAAAGGAACTGCCACGCAATATCGTCTCCGTGTACTTTAAGTTTGTATTGCATGGCTTGACCTTGGCTGACTGCGTTTCCCAAGGATCGACAAGAAGGAGAAGTCGCACTGCACAAACCACTGCTGAAGGAGTCTCCCCTACAACCCCCCCCCCTCCCAGGGCTTGACCTTGGCTGACTGCGTTTCCCAAGGATCGACAAGAAGGAGAAGTCGCACTGCACAAACCACTGCTGAAGGAGTCTCCCCTACAACCCCCCCCNTCCACCAAGGTAGAATGACAGAGCATCAACTGAAACATTTCTGAAACAAGGTCATGCTGTTTTTAGACTGAGTGACTCGTGAAAATTTGGGTAAGGAAACTTTTTGCAGGAAATTTTACAGATTTGGAGTGAAATTAGAAAAATTTTAAGGGAAATTCTAGGTATTTTGATTGTTTTCCAGGGAAAACAGGACATTTAAGGTCAAGGACTAGGTTCAAGGTCAAAGGTCAAGGTAACCCGTGGTCCTCTGCCAGACGGCACTGCCGGTCCTCTGCCAGATGCCAGGTCGAGGACGGCTTTGGGCTCAGAAAGCCCAAACCCCTGCCCCAACACCCTCATTATCTATCTACTGTTCTAAATAATTAAGCTATAATTTTTTTCTGCAGAAATATAAAAATTTACAGGATGTACAGTAATTATAATTTTTGAAAACCTCCTTCAAAGTTTATTGCAGTTAGAAACAGTGTTCATTATGCCGCCTCCCTAAACCGAACCAATACACAATTGTTCCAGAACAATAATTAGNTGCAGTTAGAAACAGTGTTCATTATGCCGCCTCCCTAAACCGAACCAATACACAATTGTTCCAGAACAATAATTAGACGCAAATCTGCACCTGTGTGCTTTCCGTAACGCGAACTATAGTTCGCGGAGGACCACATACATATTTATCTGTCTCGCATGGAAATGTTAATTAGTGCAATTTCGTCGCGTATGTTCATTTTATATATTTAATTCTTACACTCGTCATATNTCGCATGGAAATGTTAATTAGTGCAATTTCGTCGCGTATGTTCATTTTATATATTTAATTCTTACACTCGTCATAGATATTCCTCATTGTGCCGTGTAGTATAGTCCAATTACGGTTACTTCCCGCTTTTCTGAAGCCGTGCTAAATTTCTACTTTCAAGATATTCCTCCGCCTAATGATAACTAAGTTTAACCTAGTATAGAAAACTACATAGATGTGACAGCACACCGCTTTCGTGCACACCCAGTGTATTATATATGTATTTTGCATAAAAACTATTTTAATTATGAATTAAATATTACGATTTTTATATANCACACCCAGTGTATTATATATGTATTTTGCATAAAAACTATTTTAATTATGAATTAAATATTACGATTTTTATATAAAACATAAGCATAAATTCAGTTTATTCACAAACAAGGAATTTTTATGCTAATCCTTTTAGTCCCACATTAATTTATCATTTATTGTGTTGCAAATTTGAAATTTTTGATGCTTGCTGTACTTAAATTGGCCAAGAACATCGTTTCGTTTTCACAGCCAATAAGCTGTGGGCTTTTTGTTCGGTGATAGTGATATGAGCCAGTCATATCGCAGAGCAGTAGCATGGTTTAGGAATGAGTTACCCACAGGGAAGATCATTAGGCACCGAGCCTCGCAGAGTACAGCACCGGTCAAATACAATCTTCCTGTGCAGCATGTAGACAATTTTCTACAAAGGATAGGAAAGAGTTAACAGAAGTATAAAGTGCTTTGTGACACATTACATATTTAGGAAAAAAACAAGCACGTCGTACGCGGGGTAATTTTGTAAAGGTTTGATTCAAAAGGCGTGGAGATACCGGGAGTAGACTATAGCCAAAATTATTCGTTTAGTAAATATATGACAGTATGCTTAAGTGCGCATGACAGTGTCATTGTACTCGAAATGGAGAAAACATAACTAGAGCTAGTGATTTTTCACGTAAAAATGTGAGTACACGGTGCACTTCAATACTATTAGGAACCCAACAGCAGTTTGTCTACTGCCATTGGTTGCTGTCTGCTTGAGAAGGCGTTTTCATATTTGACCGGGTCACTCAGAATTCAGCAACATCGGCACGGCTCCTACGTGATTCGTGTGCAGACAGTTGACACGTGTGTAAAAGTAATTCAGCCAATCAAGGTAAGTAAACGACCCTACAGTATTTTCTGATATAATTTGTCTTGAAATATCTTCGCGAAATTTCGCCACCCCTAGTTATGTCACACTGACAAAATGTTTCATTCTGCTGGACTAGCAGAACTTATGGTTTAAAACTTGCTTCCTGAGTTGATAATGATACTGTGTAACCACAGAGCAGATACTGAAGTATAAAGAAGTGAAACAGCAGGTTGTGCCGCGTAATCCAGACGCATACGCCAGCANACCACAGAGCAGATACTGAAGTATAAAGAAGTGAAACAGCAGGTTGTGCCGCGTAATCCAGACGCATACGCCAGCAAAATGGCGTCACCGGCCAGCAACATGTCGGAACGCCGTTCGCCAATCAGCCCAGCCAATAGGGAACCTTTGGTAGCATGCAGTAGCCAATCAGATACAAGGCCAGTTCCCAGAACCTCGCGCCAGCCAATCAGATAACGTGTGCGCCCGCATCAAAGGAACGGCCGCTCCATTTCGTGTCTGTGTAATTATCTTCTGTGTCTTGGTCGGCTCTTAACAACAAGGTGTTGAGAGCCGATGAGGGTGATTGAGGAGAGAATGGAGCAGCGCCGGAATGAAAGGGCGGGGGAAACGGGAGATCCCGCGCAAACACGGCGACCAGCGGCATCGTCCGCCACGATTCCCACGTGCGGAAATCCGGGAGCGACCCCGCCGGGGATCGAACCTTGTTCGCCTTTGTGGGAGGCGAGTAGTCTAACCACTACACCACCGCGGCCCCACACGTGTGAGGTATAAACAACGGAACTTTGGGTTCGTTTGTAAGTATGGAGTGCTGGGATCTGTTGAAGAGCAAANTTCAATTGAGGACAAGGTACGAATTCAGAATGTAGTACGTTTCGTTCTTCTGCTGTCGGATCATAATTGATTACACGCCTCCTGGACGACCATTTCGCTGACGGCCATACCACGCTGGTCACGGGGTGGTCCTGTGACGACCGTGGTTCAACACACACGCTGGAGATGAGGCAGGCCGAGTCTTCGTCTTCCGCGCATGTAACCAACACCGACCTACCCCAAACCAACACAACCGTCAGTCACTTGGTCAACAATCACGAACGTGTTTGTTTATACCTTAATTTTTAAAATACCAGCCCTTGTACATAAATAAAAACAATTTTAACATTTTGAATTTAACCTAATCGTTAGGGGTAGTGGAATTACAGCCGTCAGTTGATGCTCTGTCATTCTGCCTTGGTGGACAGGGGTGTGAGGCGTCGGAGATCCGGAACCATCCGCGGACGCAATCCGATATGGCGGATGGCTCCGGAGCTCGGTTATTCTACACCCTTGTCCACCAAGGTAGAATGACAGAGCATCAACTGAAACATTTCTGAAACAAGGTCATGCTGTTTTTAGACTGAGTGACTCGTGAAAATTTGGGTAAGGAAACTTTTTGCAGGAAATTTTACAGATTTGGAGTGAAATTAGAAAAATTTTAAGGGAAATTCTAGGTATTTTGATTGTTTTCCAGGGAAAACAGGACATTTAAGGTCAAGGACTAGGTTCAAGGTCAAAGGTCAAGNGAAAACAGGACATTTAAGGTCAAGGACTAGGTTCAAGGTCAAAGGTCAAGGTAACCCGTGGTCCTCTGCCAGACGGCACTGCCGGTCCTCTGCCAGATGCCAGGTCGAGGACGGCTTTGGGCTCCGAAGCCCAAACCCCTGCCCCAACACCCTCATTATCTATCTACTGTTCTAAATAATTAAGCTATAATTTTTTTCTGCAGAAATATAAAAATTTACAGGATGTACAGTAATTATAATTTTTGAAAACCTCCTTCAAAGTGTACTGCAGTTAGAAACAGTGTTCATTATGCCGCCTCCCTAAACCGAACCAATACACAATTGTTCCAGAACAATAATTAGACGCAAATCTGCACCTGTGTGCTTTCCGTAACGCGAACTATAGTTCGCGGAGGACCACATACATATTTATCTGTCTCGCATGGAAATGTTAATTAGTGCAATTTCGTCGCGTATGTTCATTTTATATATTTAATTCTTACACTCGTCATATATATTCCTCATTGTGCCGTGTAGTATAGTCCAATTACGGTTACTTCCCGCTTTTCTGAAGCCGTGCTAAATTTCTACTTTCAAGATATTCCTCCGCCTAATGATAACTAAGTTTAACCTAGTATAGAAAATTACATAGATGTGACAGCACACCGCTTTCGTCCACACCCAGTGTATTATATATGTATTTTGCATAAAAACTATTTTAATTATGAATTAAATATTACGATTTTTATATAAAACATAAGCATAAATTCAGTTTATTCACAAACAAGGAATTTTTATGCTAATCCTTTTAGTCCCACATTAATTTATCATTTATTGTGTTGCAAATTTGAAATTTTTGATGCTTGCTGTACTTAAATTGGCCAAGAACATCGTTTCGTTTTCACAGCCAATAAGCTGTGGGCTTTTTGTTCGGTGATAGTGATATGAGCCAGTCATATCGCAGAGCAGTAGCATGGTTTAGGAATGAGTTACCCACAGGGAAGATCATTAGGCACCGAGCCTCGCAGAGTACAGCACCGGTCAAATACAATCTTCCTGTGCAGCATGTAGACAATTTTCTACAAAGGATAGGAAAGAGTTAACAGAAGTATAAAGTGCTTTGTGACACATTACATATTTAGGAAAAAAACAAGCACGTCGTACGCGGGGTAATTTTGTAAAGGTTTGATTCAAAAGGCGTGGAGATACCGGGAGTAGACTATAGCCAAAATTATTCGTTTAGTAAATATATGACAGTATGCTTAAGTGCGCATGACAGTGTCATTGTACTCGAAATGGAGAAAACATAACTAGAGCTAGTGATTTTTCACGTAAAAATGTGAGTACACGGTGCACTTCAATACTATTAGGAACCCAACAGCAGTTTGTCTACTGCCATTGGTTGCTGTCTGCTTGAGAAGGCGTTTTCATATTTGACCGGGTCACTCAGAATTCGACAACATCGGCACGGCTCCTACGTGATTCGTGTGCAGACAGTTGACACGTGTGTAAAAGTAATTCAGCCAATCAAGGTAAGTAAACGACCCTACAGTATTTTCTGATATAATTTGTCTTGAAATATCTTCGCGAAATTTCGCCACCCCTAGTTATGTCACACTGACAAAATGTTTCATTCTGCTGGACTAGCAGAACTTATGGTTTAAAACTTGCTTCCTGAGTTGATAATGATACTGTGTAACCACAGAGCAGATACTGAAGTATAAAGAAGTGAAACAGCAGGTTGTGCCGCGTAATCCAGACGCATACGCCAGCAAAATGGCGTCACCGGCCAGCAACATGTCGGAACGCCGTTCGCCAATCAGCCCAGCCAATAGGGAACCTTTGGTAGCATGCAGTAGCCAATCAGATACAAGGCCAGTTCCCAGAACCTCGCGCCAGCCAATCAGATAACGTGTGCGCCCGCATCAAAGGAACGGCCGCTCCATTTCGTGTCTGTGTAATTATCTTCTGTGTCTTGGTCGGCTCTTAACAACAAGGTGTTGAGAGCCGATGAGGGTGATTGAGGAGAGAATGGAGCAGCGCCGGAATGAAAGGGCGGGGGAAACGGGAGATCCCGCGCAAACACGGCGACCAGCGGCATCGTCCGCCACGATTCCCACGTGCGGAAATCCGGGAGCGACCCCGCCGGGGATCGAACCTTGTTCGCCTTTGTGGGAGGCGAGTAGTCTAACCACTACACCACCGCGGCCCCACACGTGTGAGGTATAAACAACGGAACTTTGGGTTCGTTTGTAAGTATGGAGTGCTGGGATCTGTTGAAGAGCAAAGCAAGATATTTAAGTGATTCATAACGTGTTTAAATGCAGAACGTTTATATAATTTGGTTTTAAGTACGAAAATAACTGATACACAATAAATATGTAGCTTCTTGAATAAAGTTATGAAATATTACTTTTTGATTACGTGTTATAAAGCAAAGTATGCAACTTTAAATAACGTGATTTTTTTCTACCAGTTGTATTTCTTTTCCGTATCAGCATAAACAGAGAGAAATTAAATTTTTCACGCCAGTGATTTCTGGCATAAACTAAAACACGAAACACAAGTTTGCAAAATTTATTTTCGTGTTATGGTAACACTTCACTAAAACCAGTTTGGAAAGTTACCTTTCCGAAACTGATGTATAAACGTAATGTTTGTGGGAAGACATTTATGTATTTGACTGCGCCAATCATAATTAGGTTACTCCAGTACCGAACGTGTGTGATTTGCAGGCATGAACCTAAGACAAGTAGCGGTTAAAACCGTAGATTAAAAATTAGGTTGACTGATTTTCGTCTTCTGCGCCTGTCAACATTGACTCGTACATCATGATCAACAGTGATTAACGTGATTGTTTAACGTTTCATTTTTCAGCAGTTAAGTTGGCAACAACAAAGGAGATGTAGTTCCATGTCTTAATGGTGAATTCAAACTGTTCGATTTGTAAATAACGGAATGATTTATTTTGCTTTCTGTTTTAATAATGCATACATGGGTAAGAATGGGAAAACGGTAAAATATTTAGTTTTACAATAATTTCACAGTTTTACTTGACCGGCACATGAATAAAGTGATGAGGATCATATCAATGCTAATTTTACGTATGGCGGAAGAATACAAACTATGCACACAAGCAGATCTTAAGCAGGGCTTTCAAAAGTGGTCAGTTTCCTGCAACAGCCTACACGAACACAGAATCCATTGAGTAAAATTCCTCACACATGGGAACAAGGTGTTTTTTTTTTTTTTTTTTTTTTGGCATTCACCCTTACAAAATTATTTAGTGGTAAACACATATTTTTGTCGGCAGCATTAAATAGTTTCGCGAATACCAATAACACTTTGTGGCCGGAAAAACAATATTTTCTTTTTGTGAAAAATTAACGTTCCAGAGCCTTGGTTATCCCTCGACTTGAAAATGCTGGGGAAAATTAAATGGTTCTTTGCTGAGCGCAACCACGTTGATGTTATTAGCAGTAACAAACAAACAATACCAACTTAAGAAAATAAACTAAACAATACCCTCTCCACCAACAAGACTAAATGCCAAAAAATATGTACTGTCAGGATGTGGCGAAAATGCACGATCGGAAAATGGTAGGCATGGATCCTCCATACGTATGAAAAAAAATTAATATAAAAACATGTTTCCATACTTTAAACTTTTTTTAAATGTATGAACTCATATTCGATGATGACATACATGTCACACGGTAGCCCATGGCATTAGTTTACTTGGTACATTTTTTCATCTGTATTACTTAGTTAGTAATTTGTTATTATGGCTGCAGCAAAACAGAAAAAAAAATTGTATTTGGTATTAAATTATTCAAAAAATACAAAATGAATTTTTTTTTTCGAGCAAAATATCATTACGTATAATGTGTGCGAGTTGAACAATGTCTGGTACAAAAATAAAATTATTAATTTTTTGGGGTCCAACGCCCTTAACACAAGATTATAAAACGCTTGGAAAGAACCAAACACGTTATACACGGGGTGATTTTTCAAAGGATTGATTCAAAGAGTGTTAATAAACCGCGAATAGACTATACACGGTGTTCACGGTAAAATGAGCAGTTTTGAAGCCAACCTTTGAAAAATGTCACTGCCCCTACCTCCAAATATATATAACGGGCACAGTGACTGACATGTGGCTAGTAAAGTTGGTAACGACGGAGGGAAAGTAGTTCCACTAAATTAAAATTGTTAAATAAACTTGTGCTAACTTTTTGCTTTTGTTTTTTTGAATGCATATGCGTGTAAAAATTATAAAATTGATAAAATGTTTACTTTCATGGTAATTTCTCAATTTTACTTAGCCGACGCATGAATAAAGTGACAATGCTAATTTTTCGTATGGCGGAAGAATACACAATGTGCATACAAGTAGATCTTAGACAGGGCTTTCGAGTGTGCTCAGTTTACCGTGAACAGCCTTCAAGCACTGTGGTAAGGTACGGACGAGCCTTCCACTTAACTCTAGCCACAGTAAGGGCTGCTTTCTTAACCCAGCGTACTCAATTGTGTACATTACGCACGTGTAGGTAATACGTGGGGTGTACTGCACACTGCCAAACTCAATGACCAATGACCTTATCTGTGGGTAAATGATTCGCAAACCGTCTTACTGGTCTAGGTCATCATTGGTTCATATAACTGTAGCTGAACATGTAGCCTACAGCTCATTGGGTGACAGCGAAACAAGTGTTGTGTCGACTTAAGTACAGCACGCCTCATAGAATGTTTTGTTTGCAACACCTGAAACACCGTAGCCAGAGGCATCCTTCTACACAAATCTTGAACAAATAATGTTTAAAACTAAATTATTTGAATTTTTTTACGATGATTAATTTGTAACTACTATTGATGTAACTATGAGGGAGGTGTGACGAATTAACGCCAGGCGGATAACAACGGCAGAGCGAAGGCGGGGTGGAGACCGCGTACTACAACCGAGTGTAAAGTCCGAGACGTTGGTAGGAGTGACTGAAGCCACGTGGGTGGGACTCGTGGTTACCACACATTTACGTAAACACGCACGTCGCAATTTCACCACACTTCCTCCAACGAACTTCCGCCGCCATTAGGATAGCGCTTTCAAATTATGTACAATATTGTAGAAGTACTCGTCTGCTGTAAGACCAAACGTTATGAGGTCCGCGTCGTTGATTGGTCATTACGTTACTGATGACTAGGGACACCCGAGTTTCACGAAATTATTTCTCGACTAACTCTATTTCGAAACACTTAGGCGTGTTCGCGTGGCATGCTCTTNCGCACGTCGCAATTTCACCACACTTCCTCCAACGAACTTCCGCCGCCATTAGGATAGCGCTTTCAAATTATGTACGATATTGTAGAAGTACTCGTCTGCTGTAAGACCAAACGTTATGAGGTCCGCGTCGTTGATTGGTCATTACGTTACTGATGACTAGGGGCACCCGAGTTTCACGAAATTATTTCTCGACTAACTCTATTTCGAAACACTTAGGCGTGTTCGCGTGGCATGCTCTTCCTTCTACTTCTGCTCTTTCCGCGCTCTTCGCCGTTCGTGCCTCTTGTTTGGTTTGTTGCTCGCGTGGCATGGCACTGCTCTTTCTGCTCCCTAAGAGCAGCTGTCTCTACTCTTGCTCGTCGAGGTAGGGCACAAACAGTAACAACGTTCCCGCCCACAAAAACACAAACTTCCACACGACCGCTTGGTAAGGTACTTGCGGAATTTGAGACATTTTTTTTTGGAAGAATTATTGATCAGACCTATCATAAAACGCAGAGGTCATCCTGTAAGTAGCGTAGAAGGATATTTTGTTACCAATAAAAGTGAAAGTTATTACCAGTGAAAGTCACTGTCATCATTAGGGACACGTGTTTTTTCGCGAAAAGATTTCAAGACCAGTTGTACTCCAAAACACTTTTGTTCACATGCACTTTCGTGGTTGAATGGTTTTAAATGTCACGTGTCTCAAAGAGTCTGTCCGCTAATCACGGACGTTCAGTATCGCAGTGCTTTATTACGATTGGCCCAGTCAAATAAGAACATGTCTTCTTAAGTAGACACGCGGCCAATAACCAAAGGAAGTTGTGGTTGTAGACGCAGGATGTTGAAGTCTAGCATGGCAATGAATATTTTCGCGAGATACGCCTGTCCCGAGTCATCGTTAATTGCAGCTACGTGAGTATATTAAATGTATTAGTTGTCTTCTTCATCAGGCGACATATTTGCATCAAATAGCATCAGTACGATGTTTCTAACCTCTCATCTTCGCGCCATTTTCCGAACAAAAAACACGGTTTTGCTCTTTGTAGTTTGCGTCGTCAAGAGCAGCTGCTCTTTGTGCTTCTTTCTCGCTCCTTGGGAAAATCTCACNTTTTGCTCTTTGTAGTTTGCGTCGTCAAGAGCAGCTGCTCTTTGTGCTTCTTTCTCGCTCCTTGGGAAAATCTCACATGCCCTCGAGAGCAGAGCATACAATCCATTCACGGTTACTTCACACTTTTCTGAATCCCAACTGAAGTTCTACTTTCAGGATATTCCTCCGCCTAGTGTAAACAATGTTTAACTAAGTCTAGAAAATAAAACCGAAGGTCGACGCACCGAATTCGTGCGCACTCAGTTGTAATAATATTTTGTATAAGAACTATTTCTTACTATGCACTACCAACACGCGCAAGTTCTCCCTGTTTTCATTGGTATTTATTATAAATGAAATATTATAATTTATAAATAAACTATATATAATACATCCGTTCAACGAAACATGAGATACTTATATGTTAAGAGAGGTATACAACGCTTGTGATACATGGGATATTTAGGAAGTAACTAAACACGTTATAAATGGGGTGATTTTTCAAAGGTTTGATTAAAAAAGTGTGAAGAAACTGCGAATAAACTATAGCATGCGAACAAACCTGTTTGCTCATATCGGTGCCCGTTGTTGGTTTACTTCAAATGCTACGCGCCTTGTGTATCTGCCAGCGAATCACATTCTTTCGTCATCGGGTGACCCACTTATGATTGGTCCAGCCAAGAAGGAATGCGTCTCTTTAACAGACGTATGCTTTCAATGACGAGAGGAAAGCTGTTGGCGTACCTGTGGGACNCCAAGAAGGAATGCGTCTCTTTAACAGACGTATGCTTTCAATGACGAGAGGAAAGCTGTTGGCGTACCTGTGGGACATTGAAGCCTGGCCTGAGCAGAAATATTTTCGCCATAATCGAGTGTCCCTACTGATGACAATTTACGGGCCAATGGTGACACGCGCAGAGAAGCAACGTCAGTGCGCAATTTCAGAATAAACACGTGGTTTCAAGCGGAGTCGACAAATGCAGTGGTATTTTTATTTCCTAAAATAAGGGTTTACAATCAGACTCTGAGATTTCGTGGGTTCATTAGGCGACAAAGCTAGAATCCACAATCCTTCGTGTGATCTTCAAACTTCATTTGTGGGCTGTTCACAGTAAACTGAGCACTTTTGAAAGCCCTGCTCAAGATCTACTTGTATGCACATTATGTATTCCTACACCCTACGTGTAATTAACATTACCATGGGCTTGATCACTTTAGACGTGCGTCGGCCAAGTGAAAATTTGCAAGTATTAGAAAAGTAAATCGTTTGCAAAAGCGTTACCTCTTACATTTATACGTTTAAAAAAAAAAACAGAAAGCAAAATAAATAATTCCAGTATTCAGAGATGTTTACCTTAAACACTTTATTCGCCGTTCAGACACGGAACTACTTTTTCTCCGCCGTTACCAACTTTACTGAGCGCATGCCAGTGAGCGCGCCCGTTAAATTATGCGCAAGTTGGGGCAGGGTTATTTTTCAGTTGATTTCAAAAGTTCTCACTTTACCAATAACAGCGGGTAATTGCGTTCATAGACTGTTGCTCCAGTTTGATCCCTGACCGGGTAACACGGGATTCAGGGCTTGTTTTACTTGCACGTTCGTTATTGGTCGGAACAGGGGCGCCGACTTGTAAGAAGTATTAGGGATGCTCGAAAAATAAAGGTGTTGTCTATAAAACGTGAAATAATTATCAAGCACCGCATTAGAAGAATGGTGTGGCTTAAGGTCAAAATTAAGATAGATGGCAGCAGCTGCCTGTTGCTAGGCTAGAGAGCGCTAATTGCAACGCAACCCTGTGTCCACAATAGAACTAGCACCAGCGACGTAATATTAAGGGTTTAAGGGGCTGAAATGTTTGGGGTGTTGAAAACCCCAGAAAATATTTTTGGAGTTGCTCAATATGTAAAGCACCCCCGCAGTCGGCGCCTATGTGCGGAGGCTGTGATATGAGTACAGGGTAGACTTCAACCCTATAAACACACAACAGCAGTTTGTCCATTGCCATTGGTCGCTGTCTGCTTGAGAAGGCGATTTCGTATATGACCGGGCCGCTCAGAATTCGGCAGCATCTGCACGGCTCCTACGTGATTCGTGTGCGGACAGTTTACACGTGTCACAAATTAATTCTGCCAATCAAAATAGGTAACCGACCCTACAGTGTTTTCAAATATAACTTGTCTTGAAATCTGTTCTCATAGTTTCACCATCCCTGGTCCATGGGGGGCGCCCAACAAACTGTACTTCAATAGAGACGGATACTCAAACGTACATGTGGTTCGAATTTTAACTTGTCCTCAGAAAAATTCGCGAAATATCAGGGTTTGTATTCGCAGGTCACGGTTCTCGCCTCTCCCTTTTTTATCTAGTGCTATAAAAGGTCAACTGCAGTTGCGTAGAGTGAAGTGACGTGTAAACCGTGTTGGTGTTATTGCCGTGCATTTAACGAAGTGAGTATCAGGGGCTCGCCGACTTGCAGTAACCTCTCCCCCTCCAGCGGCTCGATCGCAACTCCGCTCGCCGCTGTGTGTTGCGGAGATAGGCTGTCCCCGCTGAACGACGTGATGACATGCAGCGTTTCTTCCGTGTCGCGGTTGTGAGAAGCAGTCGCGCGGCTTCTTCACACTTCTCCAATCAAAGATTTGGAAAATCAGCCCGTGCATGACGTGTGTGGTGATTTCCTAAATGTCACACGCACCACATTATTTTTATACTAGAACTAATAAAAAAAACATTATTTTTGGAGAAATTGCACATTTACTTGTACATTTTATTTATAAACTATTATATTTCGTTGGTAATTAATTTGAGTAAAACCAGAGAGAAAACAGGCGCGTAGAAATAATAATTAATATGAAAAATATTTTTACACCGGGCGCGCACGGATGCAGTGTGTTATCCCTTTGATGTGATTTCCTAGACTTGGCTAAGCTTTGTTTGCACGAGGTGGAGAAATACCCTGTAAGTAGAACTTTGGCAGGGCTTTAGAAAAGTGGTAAGTCACCGTCTAAAGATTACAGACGTCGATGTCGGCGTGCTGTTGCTACAAGCAAGGTAAGCTTTCCTGCGGCGTAATCTAATATATAAAATTCTCCCGTCACAGTGTTAGTCACTGAACTCCTCCGAAACGGNATTATATATAAATGTGCACGCCACACCTGTGCACGCATTTAAAATTTCTTAGAAATTTTATTTTTAAAAAAATTTTAACTTAAGCCGTTTTTAAGCGCAAATACTTGTTTGAAAATGAGAGTAATCTTTAGATCGATGTATTGAGAAGGAGCTTCTTTAACATTGACACCCCTTGTAGATTCCGTGGCTGAAGGCGGCTTGGATAGCAATGCAGACAACTGTACGCATTTATAATGAAGTATGAAAATCTAAATGTCAATTCCACTCAAGAAATTATGTGGAAAATGAAGTTTGGGAATGTTTTGTAATATAAAATAAAATTGTAGACACACAAAATAATCCAATAAAATTCGGAATACATTGAAATTATTAAAGTATGGGGAAAACATCGCACCGTCCAGTTTGTTTTCGACCACTTAAAAAATTTGGTATTAAAAAATAACGAACAACCAGCGCGGTCATAAACTAAACTTCCCACCAAACACTAAAAACGTGACGTAAATAAATCTTTTTACATGTAAACAACCAGAGGTAGAGACCGCCTGAACTGTCGTGAAGTCATTTGAGAACACTGCAGGTGTCAAACACTTGTGCATTTGGCTGCCTTTTCCAATTGGACAGCAGGCCATGAGTAAATTTTGAGCCAATAAGTAACCTGCAGGGAAAAGCTGATCAAAACCCGTGCTCACCTGGTCTGGGGTAAAAACTGGAGCACCAGCCAATGGACAATTAACTGAGTATTGTGGATACTGACATGTACGCCCTACCTGTGAGGTCTCTAGAGTACTTCCTAGGTCGCGTTACTTCTGCTACTGCCAGCAGAGGAGGTTACATACGAATGTTCCTTTATTTACTGATGCTGCTGACGAGTCACTGGCGAAGGGTTGTTTTAGCGTCTGGGTTGGAGGCTACACGTCCTGCTGATACCACTGACGTACCGGAAACAGGCGGTCTCGAACAGTAGCAGACGACCGAAGATGGCGGTGGCAAACGATGCTTATAACCAAGAAACTGTAACATCGCCGTGTCCCGCCAAAGATGTGAAGAACACGTTCATTACTAATGACGTAACAACAAACTCGCCAGGCACGGCAGACGCCATTTATTTCTACAGCTGGGAACTGCCGACGAGTGTTCCGCCAATCACACCAATGACTGCTCGTTGGNTTCTAATACTATAATCACTAGAAATACTTTTTATGGCAAAACAACGTTTGCCGGGTCAGCTAGTATTATATATAAGTATGCACGCCACACCTGTGCACGCATTTGAAATTTCTTAGAAAGTTTATTTTTAAAATTTTTTTAACTTAAGTCGTTTTTAAGCGCAGATACTTGTTTAAAAATTAGAGTAATCTTTAGATCGATGTATTGAGAAGGAGTTTCTTTAACATTGACACCCCTTGTAGATTCCGTGGCTGAAGGCGGCTTGGATAGCAATGCAGACAACTGTACGCATTTATAATGAAGTATGTAAATCTAAATGTCAATTCCACTCAAGAAATTATGTGGATAATAAAGTTTGGGAATGTTTTGTAGTATAAAATAAAATTGTAGACACACAAAATAATCCAATAAAATCCGGAATACATTGAAATTATTAAAGTATGGGGGAAACATCGCACCGTCCAGTTTGTTTTCGACCACTTAAAAAATTTGGTATTAAAAACTAACGAACAAACCAGCGTGGTCGTAAACTAAACTTACCACCAAACACTGAAAACTTGACGTAAATAAATCTGCTTGCATGTAAACAACCAGAAGTAGAGACCGCCTGAAATGTCGTGAAGTCAGTTGAGAACACTGCAGGTGTCAAACACTTGTGTATTTGGCTGCATTTTCCAATTGGACAGCAGTTTGCAAGCCAGGCCGTGGGTGCATTGTGAGCCAATAAGCAGCCTGCAAGGAACAGCTGATCAAATCCCGCGCTCGCCTGTTCTGGGGTAAAAACTGGAGCATCAGCCAATGGAGAATTAACTGAGGCTCAAGTACACAAAGCATTGTGGATACTGACATGTACGCCCTACCTGTGAGGTCTCTAGAGTACTTCGTAGGTCGCGTTACTTCTGCTACTGCCAGCAGATGAGATTATTGACGAATGTTCCTTTATTTACTGATGCTGCTGACGAGTCACTGGTGAAGGGTTGTTTTAGCGTCTGGGTTGGAGGCTACACTTCCTGTTGATACCACTGACGTACCGGAAACAGGCGGTCTCGAACACTAGCAGACGACCGAAGATGGCGGTGGCAAACGATGCTTATGACCAAGAAACTGTAACATTGCCGTGTCCCGCCAAAGATGCGAAGAACACGTTCATTACTAATGACGTAACAACAAACTCGCCAGGCATGGCAGACGCCATTTATTTCTACAGCTGGGAACTGCCGACGAGTGTTCCGCCAATCACACCAATGACTGCTCGTTGGCGTTCCTGAATGCTTACCTCGTGACCAATAACATCGGCGTTGTCCGGAGCAGAAAGAACGTAAAGGCCATTTCAAGCGATCAAAGTTCACGTAAAATTTTCTTCAGATTTATTGCATTCAGTTCTTTGAATTCATTTGTGACGACACTCGGACGTCATAATCGCTGTTATTTTGTCTCCCAAGCAACTGAACTACTCAAATTCTTTCCAAGTGTCATTTTTTTTAAACTGGCACCTTAAATTAGTAAAACGGTATGAATATAATGTGTGGTGTCTTAATACAGTAATACATGCCTTTAAACGAGAAAAAACTTTGCACGTGAGATTTTTATGCAAAGTAAATATATTATACAAGAAAAAAAATTGTTTTTTTATTTTGACAAAGTTGCATATGTGAAAAGCATTTCAAAACTTGGAATTAATAATTCATTTTCTGTTGAATTCAATTAATTGAAGTGCATGTTAACACTTATTGAATTCAATAATGCGTGTGATCGTGTGTAATGGCGTTAACTGTGTAACGCGCGCTCACCTGCAGTGCAGAAGGGTACTGGCCAGCTACTGTCGGAGACGCTGGTCGGAGCTCGCGTGAGTGCGTGCAGTCCTGGAGCTCTAGCGTGGGTCGGCGTGCCGAGTGAGACTGCCGCAGGTAAGACGAACAGCGAGCGGGGTGAGCGAGCCTGTGATCCGCCCCTCCTCCCCCTCCCGCGAGGCGAGATGAACCCGACCGCTGCTCTCTCCCCACCCAGGGAGCCCAAGCTTTCTCTTTCCCTGGTGACCCACATCCCGTCGCAGCCCGTTGACAATTAAAAAGAATGTGTGGTGTGCTGCTCGGACGGTTGGCTGCCTTCGCGCACGCGAGCTTTCTCGAACACATCCCCCTGTGGGGTGACTGCATCTGGTGTGCACGTGACCCACTCAGCTGGGTGCTGACTCACTGCTGAAGGANTCAGGCAGACATCAATAGACAAACTTCTGTTGGGTTCTTATAGTACACCGTGTACTCATATTTTTTCCGAGAAAAATCACATGCTCTACTAATAAACTACGAACCAATTGCTTATATAACATAAATGGACATGTGTTTGAAATCCAGCTTGTCCTAAAATGAATTCGCGATATTGTCCAGTCCCTAGGGTTAGGTTATATTCTACTCAGGTTCGGAACACACACTACAGATGAGGTAGACAGGTTATTCGTCTTCTGCGCATGTACCCAACACTGACCTACCCCAAACCAACATAACTGTCAAAGTCACGTGTTTAACACTGATGAATAGAGCTATAGCGTCTCTCATATACCGCAGTTAGCGTGGAAAGATACTGCAGATATGTGCATAGGACGTTCAAACATAACATGCTGTCCGGTATTTGTGCGATAATCGCCTCCCCCATCTATTCTGTTCTTTTCTTGCGGTTGTTACTGGTTCAGACCTNCTGTCCGGTATTTGTGCGATAATCGCCTCCCCCATCTATTCTGTTCTTTTCTTGCGGTTGTTACTGGTTCAGACCTTGCGGGACGTGTCCTAATAACACGTAATCAAACTTCAAGGGCAGCTGATGTGCACACGTTCTTGAAGTCTGGTTTGTCGTAAAACGAACTGGCATAATTTTCCAGTAGCTGGTGAGACTCCTACTAATTTTCATGAAAAAAATGTCATCACTAGTTAGACTTCAGTGTCCTGTATGCACACGCGCAGANTGAGACTCCTACTAATTTTCATGAAAAAAATGTCATCACTAGTTAGACTTCAGTGTCCTGTATGCACACGCGCAGTTTTCCTTTGACAGAATTCGGCTTCTCTGATACTGAGTAACTGTGATTCACAGGTAACGTCTAAAACTAGAGACCCAGCCACACGGACTGAAGTTACTAGAGTGCAGAGTGTTTACTATTGGTTCCGAGTCCTGCAGGGGCATGTCGGATAAGCGGAGGTCCAATGGCACGCCTAAAACTAACTTCTACTTCTACGCTTCCTTCCTTGCAACTGAACTGTGCCAAATGATAAAATCTTTACCCGGAATGCGTGCCTATCGCCAAAGCGGATTTGAAATGAAGTGTTTTGAAATGCAACAAATCGAGAAATGTTTTTTACGAAAATTATACGTCTATAGTAGTAATAATAATAATAATAATAATAATACAACTATTTATGGCGGAAAAAACTGACTGCTTCCTTAGCTCTAACACAACACGCACATATCCCAGTCATTCCTTCCGTTATTGGACGTCATCTATGCTGGAATATGCTTCTCCATTTAACTGAGCACACGAAAATCACGTCAAACGAAACATACGGAAATTAGCTGGAAGCTAAGAGAAAAATTGACGAATTATCTGGAGACAAAAAAAATACGTGGGTCGTGTTAATCAGGTTTTGCTTTGTGCGACTATAACCCTGGTCTGANAAAAAAATACGTGGGTCGTGTTAATCAGGTTTTGCTTTGTGCGACTATAACCCTGGTCTGAAGAGAGGAACAAAATATGTGCTTGCTTTACGAAGCAGTTGTGACAGATCTCCGGCGTAAAGTGCGCGAGTTATAAGAAACTACGATATAAANATGTGCTTGCTTTACGAAGCAGTTGTGACAGATCTCCGGCGTAAAGTGCGCGAGTTATAAGAAACTACGATATAAATAAAGGCAGATTCTGCAAAATTAAGAACTTAACCATTCCTGCTGTCGTAATACTTCCTGTTTACACAACCGTGATGACGCATGTTACAAGTTTAGAAATCCGATTAAAAAACACACGTGAGTAAAATGTGCACATAGTAAATAAGTGTATTTTTACAAACAATTATAAGAAAATATTTGCCAACATTATTCTTGTAACCGTACATGAAAACTAGACCAAAANTGTATTTTTACAAACAATTATAAGAAAATATTTGCCAACATTATTCTTGTAACCGTACATGAAAACTAGACCAAAATTTTACAATACTTTATTATAAAATATATAAAGCTAATGTTCTGTTTTATAAAAAAAACAGGTAATGTAGTCATNAAATTTTACAATACTTTATTATAAAATATATAAAGCTAATGTTCTGTTTTATAAAAAAAACAGGTAATGTAGTCATGTTTTTATTATAAGCGTTTAGATAATTAAATTAATATTTTATACAAAATACCATGAGTTGTAAACACATAATATTTTATTCACCGTAGTAAAGAAAACATTTTTTTGGCGAATAGTTTCCAACGAAATTTCTGTGTTTTCGTGCTAACTTTATTCAAGGTCAGCGTTGCGTGAATCCATAAAATTGAGTAAATGACTTCGGTAAACGTCTTAAGCNCGTGCTAACTTTATTCAAGGTCAGCGTTGCGTGAATCCATAAAATTGAGTAAATGACTTCGGTAAACGTCTTAAGCGGTATTTCAGACGTGTTTGAGTCGTTTTGTGAGTTAATGACAGCGAAGTGAAAGTCGAGAAGAGACCGAACTCACGAGATGATGAAGTTTTTTCCTCGAGAGAAGAGAAACCCTGGNCGTGCTAACTTTATTCAAGGTCAGCGTTGCGTGAATCCATAAAATTGAGTAAATGACTTCGGTAAACGTCTTAAGTGGTATTTCAGACGTGTTTGAGTCGTTTTGTGAGTTAATGGCAGCGAAGTGAAAGTCGAGAAGAGACCGAACTCACGAGATGATGAAGTTTTTTCCTCGAGAGAAGAGAAACCCTGGNCAGCGAAGTGAAAGTCGAGAAGAGACCGAACTCACGAGATGATGAAGTTTTTTCCTCGAGAGAAGAGAAACCCTGGAGTTGTAAGTCCCGCCTAACCAAGTTTCACGTGACACATGCGCCTCGCTGTGAAGTGACAATCTGAGTGCTGACACCGCCCTGTACCATATTACCTTTCTCTCGCAAACAAATCCTACCAAGATAGTCAAGGGTAGTGACATTTCGCGAAATATTACAAGACGAGTTATATTTAAAAACACTGTAGGGTCGTTTACCTATCTTGATTGGCTAAATTACTTTTTGACGCGTGTTAACTGTCTTCACGCGATTCACGTAGGAGCCGTGCCGATGTTGCCGAATTCTGAGTAGCCTGGTAAAATATGAAAACGCCTTCTCAAGCAGACAGCAACCAATGGCAACAGACAAACTGCTGTTGGGTTCCTAATAGTATCGAAATCTACCGTGTCATATATTTTTTCGCGAAAAATTACTGGCTCTAAATATATTGATTTCGAAGTAAAATTCCGTTCCGTGCAAGTTTTCCAACGTGGATTGAGCCTTAGTTGTTGAATACGCTGGGATTTAGGGCTCCCGCCTGCCAAACGCTTGAACTGCATTACGGTGTTAGGAATACGCGTTTTTCTGCGAAACTATAAACGTGCGTCCCACGTGCTGTTCTACGAAAATAACACACACCTCAGACACGCCATTTCAAAAGCGCTGTTTCTCATACTATACACGTCAGGTACATACAAAAATGCTCAATGATCCTGCATTGAACCATCCTAAGGACTTCCCACCAATAACATAACAGGGTCGCCACTGAAAGTCCCATAGGTACAGGCAGTGCGGCGATAACACCACACCGCATGCCAAGTCCGAGGCTTGCGCTTAGCGGTGATGGCGCACTTGAAGCGCGTGGCAGAGCCGCCCTTATCGCTCCTGCAGGACACCAGGGACCAGACAACTACACATAGGCGAAGTGGCGTGGCGGTTCCTTTGATGTAGGTCTACACGTTCTCTGATTGGCTGCGCGTGGCTCTGGGAACGGGCCTCGTGCCTAAGTGGCTAACTGGTGCTGCGGAAGGTTCCCTATTGGCTGAGCTGCCGGTTACCAGACGCTAATTGGCGAACGGCGCTCCGACATTTTGCTGGCCAGTGACGTCATTTCGCTGACGCGTGGGCTGCAGTTCTCGGCATGGGCGGCCGTTTGACTTCTGTATTATTAACCCATTCTAGCCCATTGCAGACCTCGTCAACATGTTGCGTAGAACCGGTAGATACTCTACTCTGCGAGGATCAGTGACCAACGACATTCCCAGTGGGTAAACCATGCTACTGATCTACTCTGTGATTGGTTCACATCACTTATCACTAGAGACCTGATGAATTCGCGGATTCATTTTAGGACAAGATAGAATTCGAAACACGTGTGTTTATATAACTTTAGACATTGGTCCACACGGTGTTTGACACCTCCTGTAGAAGGCTGGCCNATTCGAAACACGTGTGTTTATATAACTTTAGACATTGGTCCACACGGTGTTTGACACCTCCTGTAGAAGGCTGGCGCAATAGTAGCCTTCCTTTTGTGGTAGCAGACAACCAATGTGCAGTTGATATCAGCACGTGTGTACATAAGACTGTAGATTCTAGCATGCAGGTCATTGAACTCGCGAATTGTTCAGGTCTCTACTTATCACGGAACACAAAGCCTACAGATTATTCGTTGTGAAAACGAAACAAGTTCTTTGTCAGCTTAATTACAGCACGCATCTAAAAATGTATAATTTGTTACATCATAAATTATCAATTAACGTGGGAATGAAAGCGTTAACCCGCTTGGTCGTACATTAACAGAGAGCGGTAAATTTCGCGGATTCATTCTTCAACAAGCCAGACTCCACATCCCTCTTTACACTCGAGCACAAGTAAGTAGTTGATTGACCGTTGCCCTAGTTGCGGGTCGATACTAGTGCGTGTGAATGCAGTCTCGCGGCATGACTTCCTTAGCGAGATGCGGCGACACGGCTTCAAGGTCGAACGTGCAAGGGCACTCGTAGTCGTTCCTCACACGCCACCAGCTTTCAATCCGCAGTGCACTTGAGCACGCGTCACCCGTCGCTAGTCTGCTAGCGATGTTCATATCGGGAAAAAATATCGATATTATTTATATTGGTTATTTATACGAGTATCGTTTTACTAAACGATATATCGAATGAAAAAAAATCGATTTTTGGAGTATCAGAATTATATATATGTATTAAAGGACATATTGAGCACACGAGGCATTGCAGAAAGTTGTGGTGGCTGTTTTTGGTGCATGTTGCCAATGTAAACATAGTAATTTTTTAATTCAATTTTTTAATTTAAAAAAAAGTTTATTAAAAGAGCATTCTAAAAATATTTATTTCCTATGCCTGGAAAATATTGTTACAAGAACG
>NQII01003921.1:2390-71001 GCA_002778355.1 Clitarchus hookeri
GTAACTCGCCCTCCGCACTCTACTATTTAGTCAGGTAAATCACCCTCCACATTCTACTAGTCAGGTAACTCGCCCTCCAAACTCTACTATTTAGTCGGGTAACTCACCCTTCGCATTCTACTAGTCAGGTAACTCACCCTCCGCACTCTACTATTTAGTCTGGTAACTCGCCCTTCGCACTCTACTAGTCGGGTAACTCGCCCTCCGCACTCTACTATTTAGTCGGGTAACTCGCCCTCAGCACTCTACTAGTCGGGTAACTCGCCCTCCACATTCTACTATTTATTCAGGTAACTCGCCCTCCGCACTCTTTTATTTAGTCGGGTAACTCACCCCTCCGCACTCTACTATTTAGTCGGGTAACTCACCCTCGGTACACTACTAGTGGGGTAACTCGCACTCCGTAATCTACTAGGCGGGTAATTTCGCCCTCCGCACTCTACAATTTTNGTACACTACTAGTGGGGTAACTCGCACTCCGTAATCTACTAGGCGGGTAATTTCGCCCTCCGCACTCTACAATTTTGTCGGGTAACTCGCCCTTCGCATTCTACTAGTCAGGTAGCTCGCTCTCCGCACTCTACTATTTAGTGGGGTAACTCGACCTCGGCACTCTACTATTTAGTCGGGTAACTCGCCCTCTGCACTGTACTATTTATTCGGGTAACTCGCCCTCGGCACTCTACTATTTAGTCGGGGAACTCGCCCTCTGCACTGTACTATTTATTCGGGTAACTCGCCCTCGGCACTCTACTATTTAGTCGGGGAACTCACCCTCCGCATTCTACTAGTCAGGTAACTCGCCCTCCACACTCCACTATTTAGTCGGGTAATTCGATCATCGCATTCAATTAGTCGGGTAACTCGCCCTCCGCACTCTACCATTTAGTCGGGTAACTCGCCCACCGCACTCTACTAGTCGGGTAACTCGCCCTCCACAGTATACTATTTATTCAGGTAACTCGCCATCCGCACTTTACTAGTCAGGTAACTCGCCCTCCGTACTCTACTAGTCGGGTAACTCGCCCGTCGCACTCTACTAGTCATATAACTCGCCCTCCGCGCTCTGCTATTTAGTCGGGTAACTCGCCGTCCGCACACTACTATTTGGTCGGGTAACTCGCCCTCCGCACTCTACTATTTAGTCGGGTAACTCGCCCTCCGCACTCTACTATTTAGTCGGGTAACTCGCCCTCCGCACTCTACTATTTAGTCGGGTAACTCACCCTCCGCATTCTAATAGTCAGGTAACTCGCCTTCCACACTCTACTATTTAGTCGGGAAACTCGCCCTTCGCATTCTACTAGTCGGGTAACTCGCCCTCCACACTCTACTATTTAGTCCGGTAACTCGCCCTCCGCACTCTACTAATCGGGTAACTCGCCCTCCACACTCTACTATTTAATCAGGTTACTCGTGCCGCACTCTACAATTTAGTCGGGTAACTCGCCCTCCGTACTCTACTAGTCGGGTAACTCGCCCTTCGCACTCTACTAGTCGGGCAACTCGCCATTTGCACTCTACTATTTAGTCGGGTAGCTCACCCTCCGCACTCTACTAGTCGGGTAACTCGTCCTCCACACTCTACTATTTATTCAGGTTAATCGCCCTCCGCACTCTACTATTTAGTCAGGTATCTCGCCCTCTGCACTCTACTAGTCGGGTAACTCACCCACCGTACTCTACTAGTTGGGTAACTCGCCCTTCTCATTCTACTAGTCAGGTAACTCGCCCTCCGCACTCTACTATTTAGTTGGGTAACTCGCCCTTCGTATTCTACTAGTCGGGTAACTCGCCCTCCGCACTCTACTAGTCGGATAACTCGCCCTCCGCACTCTACTATTTAGTCGGGTAACTCGCCCCTCCGCACTCTACTATTTACTCTTGTAACTCGCCCTACGTACTCTACTAGTCGGGTAATTCGCCCTCCATACTCCACTGGTCGAGAAAATCGCCCTCTGCACTCTTTTATTTAGTCGGGTATCTCGCCCTCCGCACTCTACTAGTCTAGTAACTCGCCCTCCTCACTCTACTAGTCGGGTAACTCGCCCTTCGCATTCTACTAGTCATGTAACTCACCCTCCGCATTCTACTATTTAGTCGGGTAACTCGCCCTCCGCACTCTACTATTTAGTAGGGTAACTCGCCCTCCGCACTCTACTATTTAGTCGGGTAACTCGCCCTCCACACTCTACTATTTAGTCGGGTAATCCACCCCCCGCATTCTTTTAGTCAGGTAACTGGCCCTCCACACTCTACTATTTAGTCGGGTAGCTCACCCTCCGCACTCTACTAGTCGGGTAACTCGTCCTCCACACTCTACTATTTATTCAGGTTAATCGCCCTCCGCACTCTACTATTTAGTCAGGTATCTCGCCCTACGCACTCTACTAGTCGGGTAACTCACCCACCGTACTCTACTAGTTGGGTAACTCGCCCTTCTCATTCTACTAGTCATGTAACTCACCCTCCGCATTCTACTATTTAGTCGGGTAACTCGCCCTCCGCACTCTACTATTTAGTCGGATAACTCGCCCTCCGCACTCTACTATTTAGTCGGATAACTCGCCATCCGCACTCTACTATTTAGTTGGGTAACTCGCCCTCTGCACTTTACTAGTCGGGTTACTCGACCTCCACACTCGACTAGTTGGGTAACTCGCCCTCCGCACCCTACTAGTCGGGTCTCTCTCTCTCCGCACTCTACTAATAGGGTAACTTGCCCTCCGCACTCTACTATTTAGTCGGATAACTCGCCCTCCGCACTCTACTATTTAGTCGGGTAACTCGCCCTCCGCACTCTATTAGTCGGGTAACTTGCCCTCCGCACTCTTCTATTTAGTCCTATAACTCGCCCTCCGCACTCTACTATTTAGTCGGGTATCTCGCCCTCTGCACTTTACTAGTCGGGTAACTCGACCTCCGCAGTCTACTAGTTGGTAAACTCGCCCTCCGCACCCTACTAGTCGGCTCTCTCTCCCTCCGCACTCTACTAATCCGGTAACTCGCCCACTGAACTTTACTAGTTGGGTAACTCGCCCTCCGCACTCTACTAGTCGGGTAACTCGCCCTCCGCACTCTACTAGTCGGGTCTCTCTCTCCCCGCACTCTACCAATCGGAAACTCGCTTTTCGCTCTCTACTAGTCGGGTAACTTGCCCTCAACACTCTACTATTTAGTCGGGTATCTCGTCCTCCGCATTCTACTAGTCGGTTAACTCGCCGTCCGCACTCTACTAGTCGGGTAACTCAACCTCCACACTCTACTAGTCGGGTAACTTGCCCTCCGCACTCTACTATTTAGTCGGATAACTCGCCCTCCGCACTCTACTATTTAGTCGGGTAACTCGCCCTCTGCACTTTACTAGTCGGGTAACTCGACCTCCGCACTCTACTAGTTGGGTAACTCGCCCTACGCACCCTACTAGTCGGGTCTCTCTCTCCGCACTCTACTAATCGGGTAACTCGCCCTCCGCACTCTACTATTTAGTCGGGTATCTCGCCCTCCGCATTCTACTAGTCGGGTAACTCGCCCACTGAACTTTTCTAGTTGTGTAACTTGCCCTCCACACTCTACTAGTCGGGTAACTCGCCCTCCGTACTTTACTAGTCGGTTAACTTGCCCTCCGCACTCTACTAGTCGGGTAATTCGCCCTCCGCACTCTACTAGTCTGGTAACTCGCCCTCTGCACTTTACTAGTCGGGTAACTCAACCTCCGCACTCCACTAGTTGGGTAACTCGCCCTTCGCACCCTACTAGTTGGGTCTCTCTTTCTCCTCACTCTATTAATCGGGTAACTCGCCCTCCGCACTCTACTAGTCGGGTATCTCGCCCTCCGCATTCTACTAGTCGGGTAACTCGCCCTCCGCATTCTATTAGTCGGGTAACTCGCCCTCCGCATTCTATTAGTCGGGTAACTCGCCGTCTGCAGCACTCACGCACGCTTCTCTCATCGCCGCAGTCCTTCATCAAACCTTCGTTCGCCGATCATTCCTTTGTTTCACCGCTCTCCGCACTTCGTCAGCTGGTTATCAGACTCCCGATACGTTTTTTTTTACTAACCTACTCTAACATTAAGTGTTAGGTGTGAGCCGGCGATAGGAACGGTAGTTAAGTGCATCTCAGTGCTAGGCCCCATACGCCTACAAGTGAAGAAAATCATGCAAGGATTCATTCGTAAGTTTTTATTTCTGGAAGTAGATGGTTTCGTCTTACTCAGGTGTATTCAAAATATAAAAGAAATATATAAACATTCTCGACACGCATTTCAATAATTATTTTATTTTATGTTTGTCATTAAATTAATTTTCACTCACCTCTTATTTAGAGAGTGTCATTATTGTTAAATATGTAGACAGGCAGAACTATAAGATAATGACTTTTTTGCATGTTTCAGAGTTACAGCAGATAGCACTGGCATTAAGAAGCTACGGTAATGCTGACCTGTGCGCTAATCAACAGGATTGACAAGAATTAAATATTTTACCGAAGGTCACCAGCAAAATCACTTTTTGCTCTGAAAGTGAATACCTATTTGTAAGCTCAATTATCTGCAGACCTATCGATGTATGTGATGTTATTGTATTTGTATTATTATAAATAAAATTAATTATTTCAAAACAAAATTTTATTGCAATATTTGAAGCTAGTACCTCTCTTAGAACAAGTCTGCTTAATGCTTGAAGCTGGAGAGTCAAATCATCACGACTCTCTGAATACTTGTGTCCACTGTCAGCTATATGCATAACAGCCTAGAACATGCTCCAAATATCCACAACAAGTAGCATTTCATTGTGTATGCAACTTACAGCAACTGCTTTTAGATTTCAATTGTATTTATATTATAACTGTGTTGTAAAAACCTATACTAGCTTCAGTTTTCTTTGCCATATCACTTGAACAAGACAGACATGGAAATTACCATCAATTCCAAATTAAATTACTTCTGATTATTTATTATTGGTTCTTCGTCATTTCAGATTAAAATTAACACGATGATAAATAACCTGGCCCACAGTGGCAGGCAAGGGTCGTGAACTCCAGAGTAGTAGCAGTCGTGAACTCCAGAGCGAACTGTAGTGAATTACCTCTGGTGGTCTCCCGAGTTGCCGAATGGCAACATGAGCGCCTTCATGTTGCCATGCAGCGGTTTCGTTGGAAATGTTACGGTATTTCAAATTTATAACATTTACTTTAATTTGCCAATGGCAACATTAATGTCTGCAAAGAGGAGCCAGTCTGCTTGGCATGATTGGGTCCAGGTGCATGTAAGGTACTTTGCATGTTGACCTCACAATTACACATACAATACAGAATGGAACACTGGGTATGTAAAGTAGAACAAGACCGTGTCTGTCCGGTGGACTATGAAGGTGTACAAACAGGGGGGTTATTGAGCCTGTGATCACTGATATTGCAGGGCAGACCATTATACAAAGACTTTTAAATTTAAAAATTTGCACATTTTTAGACATTTCTAGTGATTTTGGGAGATATTTTGAGATGGCATTGGAATGATTTTGGACGGGTTTTGGCCTAACGCAATGATGTTCCAGAATGCCAGTTTGACTACATCATTCTCGGACCAGTACGAGTCCTCTTGATCTCAAAATGTGGTCAATCGATGTCCAAAAACCAACGAGCCCAATCGGGAGTGAGAGTGGAGGTACTGAAGACTCGTCAGATTTCAGTAGACCTGAAGACTCCTACATGACTCTGCATACTTGTTAGTAGCTTAATATTTAAAGAACGAGAACATTGAATAAACTAAATATGCGATAGGAGTTAACAATAGCACTTTACAATAGGTAATCAATAAGAAAATGGAATTTGAGTTTGAATATAATTAATACAAATAATTACATGGGATTATGTACAGTTCCGAGTGCGTCAACCTAAGAGCTCGTGAACTTAACAAGTAAAGACTCGTTCACATGGCGTTGCAATGATAGTTATATTTCAAAAAGATTAACCTACATGGCAACACATGGAATGATGGTGAAGATTGTATGAACTTTTCTTTCACAGGGTAGTTGTCTTCAATGTTTGATGGCATAAAAACTACGAAATCACCCAGTGTGTGTCGAGAGGGTAGATGTATGCCTTGAGATGGCAAAAGCAAGATTCTGAAAACTACACTAGTGGAAATCCATTGAATAACACCTAGTAAACGCCGTCCAATTCAAACAAGTTTTACAACACAAATTGTTTGTGTGTATAAGGCACTCTGATCATAAGTGGGAGGTCACCAGTTGCCTCCACTGGTTTGCAGTCATTAAACCGCGTGTCGTATCGCAGGTCGTCTAACAAGACAAGTGCAGTTGACTGTGCGATTCCATTGCTTACGCATAATGGAATATGTCTGAAAAGCCTGGAAGATGACAGCGAGCACCAATTAAATAGTTAAGTGACTGAGCATGGCTATATAGTGGGACTCCGAGAGGTTAACTGGATTTCCGCAAAATTGCCAGTCACTTTCATGTGATGTGTCAGTGGTCCATCGGTGGTGGAGAAAACGAGTGACAAAGCATACCCACTGCCATCTAGTCCCACCAATGCCACATCGCTGTACAGATGAACACCTGGACAGAAGGATTGCCCGGGTCGCTATGACTGAAAGAACAGCAACTGCAAGTGCAATCAGAACCACTGTGGCTCCCTGGTATCTGCACGAAGTATAAACAGTTAATTGTTGGAGGTAGGCTTATGCTCTGGTGTCCTCTAACGTATTTACCCCTGAGACCCTTTCGCAGGTGTGAACATCTCCGGTGGTGTAGGGAAAAAGTGTGTTGGAGAGGCGAATGGAGAGCAGTGGCGCTCATATGATGAGAGTCGTTTCTGCCTTGGAAAAAGTGATTGTTGTGTTAATGATCGTAGTCGTGCGAGTGACCAGAACATTCGCACGCAACACACTGGACCCATACCTTAGGTGAAGAGTGAGTGAAAATAATTCGGTGGCTCTCAACATCGAGGTCTTTAAAACCGATGAAGGTGGAGTGAGATGAGTATGGAGTGGTGCTAGAATGAATGGGTAGGGAAATGGGAGATCCCCGAGAAAACCCGCCGACCAGAAGCATCGTCCAGCACGATACCCACTTGTGAAAATACGAAGTTAACAGGCTGGGGATTGAACCCGGTTCGCCGGTTTGCCATGGTGGGAGGCGAGCAGTCTAACCATTCAGCCACCATGGCCCCTGCACCTTCCGATTATGGTATGAGGGCCATAAGCTACACATCTCGATCGCCTCTGTAATTCACTTAGGGGAGCATGACCAGTGCATTGTACATCCATGACATTAAATATGTCTTCCTATCATACCTTGATACACTGCAGGAACCAGTTTTCCAGCACAATAATGTGGTTCCCCAAATCGTTTGGGCAAAACAGCATACTCTACATGGTGTATGCATGCTACCCTGGCGTGCTAGATATCCAAACCTCAGCCCATTGAAAATGTACTTAACATTATGGGATGGCACCTGACATTTAGTCCAGTCCTGCAACGACCATCGCCCAGCCATATCAGGAAGTACAGCGAGTGCGGGTTACCTTACCCCAGAGAGACATTCGGCATTTGTGTATGAAATGTTAAGTGCCAGAATTGCTGCATATGTCACCGTTCGGCGAGAGTAATTCTGTCTCTCAGTGCATGTAGGAAACATCAGGTTAGGTGGTCTCGTGTGGTGGGAAATGTGTGTGTACCCATGCACGTGTGCAATGGAAGCCAACGATGTAGGAAGATTGTGCCCATATTTTCATATCATCAATAAATACGGGAGCAAATGAGATACAAGACTTATCTAATTGATGTAAGTAGTTATTTAAGGTGAGTTTAGAATAGTTATTGCTTTGAGTGCTGCCATTTGGGTAGTGGACCCGACAACCTAACAGCATAACAATGCATTTACAGCTCACTACAAACTCATAACTCATTAGAGGGCTTTTAATTAATTCAAATGTAAAGAGAAAAATTACGATTTATTTGTTTTTAAGATGTGTTCAGGATATTTTTTCCGTATTTTAAAACAAACAAGAGAAAATTGTACTATTGGTTTTAATGCCAGGTGTGATTTTGATATAATTTTTTTATTTTTCAGTAAGTTATAATTTCATAACTATGCTCATTGAAGAAATGTATTTATCAAAACTTATTACAGTTCTAGCATAGGAAGGATGTTAATTCTTATAAAAGAACATGTAGGCCGACATGAAATTTCCAACACTTTTGTCGTAGTATGTTACCGGAAACCTGTTTTATTATTGAAACCATGAATTTAACTTAACAAACTCACAGACAGAAAACAATAAATCAATCTATGGGTATCAATTATGCAACCATAAATGTTAAACAATACTCTCTTAGCTAATTATATATATATATATATATACAGAATGGGGCAGCGAAGCCCTACAATTTTACAATTAGTATTTGTTGGTCAATTTATGTTGGTCAACTATAAAACAGTGTAGTTAGTGGTACAGGGATACTATTTTAATAACCAGCATTACTTCACCAACAATAGTAGTTATTACATAGCAGCCGTATTTATGCCACACTAATTTAACAGTAAATAACACAAGTGCTACGCGAATGGTGGAAATAACCTGTGCAGGATGCTATCCATACCCCTGTTGATGTGGCGCAGCTATGAGGCAATACAGGCCTGAGGAGTAGAACAAATGGCACTGGGCAGCAGTCAACATAGAATGCTGGTCAGCTGCACATTGTGCATTCGCCGTAGAGACATGCTTTAAACACAGTGAGTATGTGGTAGCGACACAGCGCACATTTGTCGTCGCTTTAATTTTGGGAGACACTGTAAGCTACCTAATTGGGGTACCTTAAAAACGTAGGTGGACGAGTTTCAGACCACTGCATGTGCGATGGATAAATGTATAGGGAGAGTGGAAATCATGCGAATGTGGGAGAATATTGAACATGTCCGAATCACAATGTTTCGTAGTCCCAAATGTTGGGCTCGGAGGCATGCAACCACACTGAACCTGTCCGTTATGGCAGATTTTACATTTCGGCCTTAATTCCCGCCCATACAACATCCAGTTGGTGCAGGAATTGTTATACAGAGACTTCGCTGCATGCAAATCGTTCTGTGAAACAGTGCTGGACATTTCATCCATCGCATGATCGCGTCCAATATAGCACATTTTGATTTGTCTGGTTGTGCAAATAGCAAACATGAGGTACTAGAGTGATGAAAACCCACAACAACTGCATTCCAAACCATTTCACAGCCAGAAGGAGGTGATTTGGTGAGGAATATCAGCCTTTTGAATCATAGGACTCTACTTTTTTGAGGATGGTTATTGCCATTCAGTTACTGCGAACTATGAACGATATGTGTGTATGTTAACTGAATTTGCGTTCCCCGATTTACACAGCCTTGTCATTTACCTGGAGACAGTTTACTTTCAACAGGATCGGGCAACAGCACATACCGTTCGTCACTTCATGAACACTTTACAGACAATGTTTCAACATCGCATACTGTTCAGATTTGGTGATATTCCTTGGCCTGTCAGAACACTCGACTTGTCTGCATGTGACTTCTTCCTGTGGGGATTCCTCAAAAGTAAAGTGTTTGCAACGCGTCCAGCTGACGTCAACGCTCTAAAGTAGCGAATCGTGGACGAAGATACTACTGCCATACCAGCCGCAACACTTGTGCATGTTATGGACAATTGTGAATCCCATCTATATGCAAGTGTTTCAGGCTTGATGGGTGACACTTCGCAGGCATTATTTTCCAGAAATAAAAAATGTGTGGTGCTATAGTGTTGCAATCAACATACTAAATTGTGCTTGCATATTCCTTTGTCACTGTGGTGATGTAATGTTGGTTATTAAAATGGTGTACCAATACCTAGATTGTTTTATATTTAACTTCCATTATAAACTGGCCAACTTATACAAGTTTTACTACCTAGGCCTCTACTAAATGAATGAAAACATTTTTCAAAAGTAAAGCAATAGCCACACTACTGTGATTTCACACAAAAATATGTCATGTTCTCATTCCTGGAATGTGAGTAATAGCAAGCTGATGTGGTCGAGGTGACCTAGGGCTGTTTGAGTGTAGAATCGCCTGGTGCCATAACCCAGTGGAGAGTTCGTGATGTGGGTAGTTTTGTCGACGGCACAGGGAGCCCGTTAATCGTCCGCCAGTTTGTGGATGATGTCACTTTCTTACTGTTACACTATTTACATCTTATGACGAGACTGTAGACTGTCTCGTATGCCTGAAATATACTAGAAATTGTGGGAGGTACTACAAAGGGTGTAGTTCCCAACGTGTCTCGGAGGACAATGATCAAACCACATTGAATTTTGTAAAGCTGTTTATCACTATGCTTGATTAAATGTGAATAGTGAAAGAAAACGGACCCAGCACTTACGGCCTGCCGGTGACCTTAGCGCGAAAATTAGCCAGGTTTTATGCAGATACACGGTAGCATTAAGCTCTCTGATGAGAGTGTGGGTGGTTCTAACCTTGGTACTTAAAAGAAATAAAAGAAATATTCTTGCTAATTAATTAACTATTGCAGTGGAATGATGATAGCCTAAATGATGATACCGAGAGGGCTCGAAGAGCGGGTGACCAATGCCGCCATTCTGGCCCGAGTGCTGAGTCGAACTAGTATAGTGACAGAGGCTTTCATTACAAGTGACGAGAACCGATGTCAAACACCGAATTGTAAATCATGAAATGAACTCTATATAATATTATGTCAGTGTTGAAAAATTCCTGACGGGATGGACAAGTCCACCTGGGAAAAGGGGTGTGGGTTGCCATGCTCGATTGCTCTTAACACAATAAAACACATCCGTGACTGTAGCTGTTAATGAGGTGACGTTGTTTTATGTGATTGGAAAAATGGTGAAGACTACTAGTTACACTTTGGGGCACTTATCGCTTTAGCTTCAGCCTACAGGATAGTTCGATGCCACTTGGTGCATCACGTCGCGTGTCGCAGCGCGAGCTGCAACGATGTAACGACCAATTGCCCGTACTCCCAATGGCTGTGACTTTGTGGTAAACACAGTTTCGCATCTCGTACTTCATACCAATGCCTAATGAGCAATCTTGGTAATAGCATGCAATTTGTTATCTACTGTTGTAGGTGATATGATCCCAGGAGAATTTTTTTGCAATAACTATTATTGGTCTGCAGATTGACAACAAAGTTAGACAATCAGTTCTGTAAGTGAATCATTGTGTGCCAAGAAAGCTGTGTGACAATATCCTGCATGTTACTTTTTGCACTCACAGGACTAACAGAAAGAAACAAATAGCAGTATTTTGAAGCTTTGCTTCATTCATTGTGCACACGACACACCAAAGCAATCCGTTATATACTTAGACAATATAGATGGTCAGGAAATCATCTGCTGGAAAGACTTCTCTGTCGAGGAGACTAAATCTAATACAGCAGTTATTAAAATTGTTCAAGCTCCTATGCTGTATGGATTTCAAAAGTAAAATTTGAAATGGGGAGTGAGCTTTGGTTATAGGCAGGCTGTTCATGGTTATCTGATCATTTTAAAAATCAATTTTTGAAAAATGCCACTGCCTGTTAACAGGATATTCAAACTAGCACAATGACTGGCATGCACCCATCAAAGTTGGAAATGACCGAAAGAAAATTCCATGTCATGATGTTGAATTAAGAGTGTACAGGTAAACGTCTGTTAATACTGAAATTACATACAATGTTTTATGTTTTTTTTCTGCTTGTACATTTAAATTCTAACAAATTCGTAAAATATTTATTTTTGTAACCATTTTAGTTTTACTTAACTTACACATGAATGAAGTGATTAAGTATAACAGCAGTAATAATTTTATTTTTGGTTGAGGGATAAACAATCTTTAGCAGGGCTTTCAAAAGTGCTCAGTTCACAGTGAAAAACTTCTTTTACTATGGTTTTTCATGTTTTTCATTAAAAAGGTCTCCATTATGCCTTTATATGTCCTCCAAGAACCAAACTCCTTGCCAAATTTATGCAGGATATTTGTGTATTAACATGTTATTAATATGAACCTGCAATTTTTGTATAAGTAATTGCAATGGTTCCACATAACTTAAAAATTAAGATGTATTTAGAATATTGGGTTGGCACTAAAGTACATCGATATTTGCAATACACTGGGAAAACATAGTTTTTTCCAAAACAAGCTTACGAATATGCATTGAATCGTATAGGTTTAGCATAAGAATCATCAACATAATAAGGCATAATTGCAACCAAAGCTAGTTCACATGCATAGGTGAATAACTGGGTTATATGTTACGTATACAAAATAAATTCAAAACCAAAACAATGCAGAATCGTGCAAAAAATTCCACTTTTCAAAACATAGACTGAAGCAAAAAATTGAGCAATCAACAAAGTAAACATCTCAAGAAAAAGCTCATTGTTTGAACTTGCAAAATATTGCCATGTTATAGCAGCAACTGCTGTTTAAAACAAACCTGATTTTTTACAGAAAATATTAAAACCAAACAATATATAGTGCATCTTGACCCAGAATAGTAATGATCCCTTTTTGTGAGTTGTACACAAAGTTACAAAGTTTTAGTTCTTAATTGTATAGTAATAATGACTTAAGTAAAGCATTACCATTGGGTTAATGGAATGTGTAATTAGCTTCTACAAAGGTATCTTGCATAAGGGAATACTATACTTGCTGACAGACTTTCCATTTTATTAGGGCTCTGATGACCAGAGGAGGATCGACGACATACGCCCCCTCACCACTCAGATACCCCGAACCTGACCATGGATGCCGTCGTCTACGACGTTCTGGTTGGGGAGTTGCTTGGTGGTGGAGATGGCGGACAGCAGCCCCGTGTTCAGGCTCACAGTTGCATCCGTAGCAGGTAATGCGGCTCGTCGTCGGCATCGCTTGGGCGCGGCAGTGATAGCCTATGCCCTCGCCTGATGCGCTCTGGTACCATCTGGGCTGCCCTTCGCCTGGGTTATTCCTGGGTCCTCCAGTGATAGGGGAAGGTTGGACTGAACCTCACAGTCGGCTACAATGAGCTTGGCATCTGTGACATCTCGGGGTGGACAGCTGGTTGTCATTAGCTATGGAATCGTCGGACGGTTCCTCGACAATGACCTGGAAGTCGGCATCAGTGAGTGAGACCCGGGGGTCCCAGTAACGCCTGATCTGCGACTTGGGATCGGCAGACTGCTCGTCGTCTGGCTCATCCATGACTGGTCCTGGGCTGTGGTCAGCTCCTGCCTCGCCATAGGCAGGAAGAGCCAGTTGTACACCTGGTTCAGGTCAGTCTCTGACATGGCTGCTCCTGGGCCGTCCATCTCCGAGGTCGGCGGCTCCGATGTCTCAGAGTCGACGGCATCCCATTGACTCAGGCCGACCTGCCTCAGGTCATCTCGATACACCTTCAAGTTGCCGCGATCCATGCCCCACACACTGTAGCTGGTTTACCATACACAATACATGATTCTGCAGTGCCTAACCCAGCAGGGAGCCAGGCCACCACAGACTTTCGTGGAGCCATCCGATAGTGAGTGGTTCCGCATGTAGACAGTCACGCCTGGCCGCAGCTCGGTGGGCAGTCTGGTTGTGGCCGGTGTGATGCCCTTGTCCTACTGCTCCTGCTGCTGTTGTGCAGCCTGCTGTCACTAGGCCCAGTCACATCATGCTGGACGGAGCTGGTCGGTGCACTGATGTCATCGGGGTGGTGCGGTTCGCCGGGGTTGGGAAGCTTCCTCCCCTGTGCCAATCCAACTGGTGATTCCCCTGTAGCAGCATTTACATGGTGATATAGACAGAATAGCTCATCTGCCAGCTGCATGTCCCATCTCGTGTGGTATTCCCCGATACACAGCCGTATCTGAGCTTTTAATTCCTGAATACTGGCTTTCAGTTGGGTTCAATCTGGGGTTGTATGTCGGCGTAGTGAGCGACATCACACACAAACTTTGGCATCACTGCTTCCACCTATGTCCCATAAACTGCCTGCTTTTAGCATATATAATTGTCTCTGGGTAGCCACAATGAGAAAGAAATTATGTCTCTATAGTAGCACTGATGGCCTGTGCTCATGCATTACTTAGCATGTACGCCTCTACCCAGCAGCTAAACAAGTCTGTCACCACCAGTATGAATCTTTTGGCATACTCAGTGCTTGGGTATGGCCCAATTAAGTCAAATGCAATGTCTTTAAACGGTTCTGTGGGTAGCTGCAAAGAATGTTATTGGTTTCCATCACTTCGCCTCGCTTTCTGGCTTTGACACTTGTGGTACATACATTTATATTTATGTGCATCCACTGCTAGTCTTGCACAGTGAAAATAGCACGACACATCGCGGACAGTTTGCTCCACTTCCGGATGTCCAACTAGAGGATAGTTGTGTACATAGCAGAACACTAGTTCGCTGGCATCAGGTGCTAAGTAAACATCCCACTCGTTTGAAACCGGTCGGGTCACTTGTACAGACCCATCCAATACCCGGGCATTATCATTAAGTTCATCCGCACATTGCTCGTGAAAACGCATGGATGTTGGTGACACTGCCTGCACTCGATGTACCGCTTGCTCTAACTCAGTCCAGGTGTTCGGGCTACAGTCCAGTTGCGGAGGGTGTGGGGTGTCATGAGTGGTAAACGTCGGAAGGGGTGCAGGCAGGCGCATTACTGTTTATCCCCTCCGATGGGACATGTGCGGAATCGGGCAGGAACATCACATAGATGTCACTGTCCTTCTGTAACAACACTGACTCGTCCGGGTCCTTTTAGAGTAGGTCGGGCAGCCCATTGTCTTTGCCAGGCACGTGTTCAATGGTAAAATGAAAAGATTGTTGCAACAACGCCTAATGCGTCAGTTTTCTTCTCCATCCATGCATGCTGTCCAACCATGTCAAACACTTATTGTCTGTTCACAAAGTGAACTGCTGGTCTTCCAGGTATGAACAGAAATAGCGAAAATCTCACAGAATAGCTAAACTCTCGTGCTTGTTGCTATGGTATCTGCGCTCCGTCTCACCAAACTTCGATCTACCATAACAAATAATGAGGCGGTGCACATCGTCGTGAAGTTGGTTGAGCACCACTCCAGCACCTAGAAAGCTCACGTCGGTCTGCTCGAACAGCTGACGGTTTATATCGACACTTGACAGAATGTGACATTGTTTGAACTGTTCATTAAGTTGGTCATAAACAGTTTGCGCTTCGGTCGTCCAGTGGTACTTGTACCGGGTTGGGCATAATTCCCGCCCGAGCAGACAACATGGCCCAGGAAATCGACCGCATTCTGTCCAATGTGACATTTACCCGATGACACAATCAGTTGGTGGGTAGCCAACCTTTCCAGTACGAGCCTCAGGGGATTAACATGTTCATCCCACGATCACAACCATACTATGATGTCATCTAGGTACACTGTCACAAACACCACTATGTAACTTGCCAGCACATTGCACATTATGTGCTGAAACATAGATAGTGGACACTTCAGCTCAAAGAACATTGTGTGGAACTGAAATCTACGGCCGTAAGGTGTTGTGAATGCCGCTTTTTCTTGGTCAGCTAGGCGAACTGGGACCTGCCAATAACCTGCCTTTAAATCAAGCATGGTGAACACTTTTGTGTCCCGCAAGCTAGCTAAGGGCTCCTCGACACTTATTTGTAGTGGTGGCACACTCTCAGTCTCGACGTTCAACGGCGAAAGTCAACACAAAACCTCTCACTTCCAACTTTTTTCTGAACAAGTAAAATTTGAGAATTGTATCGGCTATCAGATGGCTCAATTACCCCTTCCTTTAGTATTTACGCAATCTACTCGTGATTCACTCGCTGCTCTGAAAAGCCATAACCTCGTGGTCCTGTGTATACTGGCTCACTACTCGCGATCGGGATGGCGTACTCGGCAGCAGTAGTTGCGAGAAGCAAGTCCGAAAACTGAAACACTTCCTGCCTCTCATCTAACACTCGTGGCACACCATTCACTAGCTCTTCCATGCGCACTGTTTGACACACCTCAGGTTCGGCGACTCCCATGGTGTATACTGTCCTGCTTTCTCCTGCGCAAAGGTGGATGCAGCAGCTGGCGACTTCGATGACAGCCTCCTGCACTTTCAGCCAAAGCTGACCGAGTACCACTTTCTCGATCAGGCCATCGACTACGATCGCTTCGGTGCTGGAGGTTTGCTCCCGCAGCCGGATGTTGATGTTGGCAGGCCCCAATGTAGTTCCAGAGCCTTTTAGTGTGGCTAGTTGTAAAGACCCTGAGTCCGAACGAATGTCACCCGGGTTGTATGGCCTGTTGTGGCTGTCCACGCATTCACTGCATGCAAAACCGCCATCGCCCAAAGTTGCAAGTTTTCGTGCGATGATGTCGGGTCTGGCAGGTGACACAAAAAATTTCCGCACCTAGTTGTTCACAATTTCGGTGTCACAAATTACACTGTTCTGCTTGTTGTAGTACAAAGTTCCTCTATTTTGACACGTGTTTTCTCGCTTGACATTGGATTTGTGCATCTACATATAAAGTTCCAGAATACCTCGCACATTTACATGTCCACCTCTTGCGGTAACGCACGCTGCTCACACTTACCGAAATGTGTAGGCAGTATTGTCCAGGGGGGAGTGTGGCACTGTCCAGGCGGCAGTCGTTAGTCTCATTAGCACAGACTGGAATGCGGTTGGCAAGATGGCCGCACTGCGAACAATATTCAATACTAAGCAGGAAAAATGGCGGGTTATTCATGTTGTGACTTTCGGTATACCTCGGTGGTGAAAATTCCCTGGTGGCCGCTCCGTATTCCCAGTATCTAGTCACTGTGGATAATACCACATGGAAGACCACCATAAATCGCTGTCTGGGGTCTCAGGCTGTGGCTAGGCGGCGATGGTCGACGATTAATGTGGTGAAGGGCCTCATCCATATATCAATTATAATGCCCCGCTGGGACAGGGCAGGAGAATTGTTGTTCTCTGGGCAGTGCGACACCTGGTAGTGTGTTGGTTTTAAGCCTACCCCCGAAGGAAGTCAATGTGGCTTAATGTACTTACAAATATGTACTTGACAATGTGTAGGGTAGACAAGCTATACCAAGTATTTTAGCGTACACCCTAAAAATCCTCATGCTGGAGAAAACAGCGATATCTGATTAAAACAATAATTATTGAGGCATTGCATTACACAGAAAAATATAACACAACACTTAGAATAGAGATGGATGTTTATTTATATTAACTTACTTGGAACACGTGGTTACAGGCACTGGCGTAACCTGGATCAAACACTTGCCAAAATAAAGGAAAATTGAAAAGTAAAATGATTAATTGAAACAGACATTAACTTGACCAAGTTGGAAAATGTGAGGATAAAAAAAAGTTTATGTACACGACCGCATGGTCACGTGTTTTATGTGGTTAGCAGCCGCAGACCGGAAATTTTAAATTAAAACTCTTCCCTGCCAAAACTAGTTGCTGCGAGGGCGAGAGAGTCTGGACCATAGGAGACTAAAAAGAAAACAGTTCTGGAAAAAGATTAAGCGTTGCAGAATTACCAAGTCAGTTGAGATGCAAAAGTACTGGTATCCCATGTCACACGTCCATCCCCTCGTGCGGTCCAAGAAGAACTGAGAGAGGTAACAGGGCCGCGGCCTCGATCGCCTCGACTGGAAACGAGGGCTGCAGTGGAACTTAACAGTAAAAGAAGAAATCCAAATGGGTCAACTTTCATACAAAAGTAAATAATAACAGCACTGAGAAACAATAATCATATTATCAAAATTAAACCAGCCTGCTATTTGAGTGAGCTGAGAAAAATTATGTTAAAAATTAATTAGTAATTCAAACACATGCTAAGGGACAGGCTCAACTGTAATTCCCTGTAACAAACACATAACACAGTACTACCCTACAAAAAAATTACAATGTAAATTAAACTGCAGAGAAACAAATAGGAAAATTCAGCCAGCTGGCTTCGCAGTTGGTACTGCTAAAAGTCACACAGATCAGTCGGCCTGCCCTAACCCTACACAATTACAATCATGCCCACTCATGAGATGTGTCCAGAATCTGCTTAGATCTCTTATTAAAACATCTACTCATTGGCAGTCCGCTGTATAAGAAACAGACACACTCTCGTACTGGGCCATCGGAGCACCCAGAGAACACCCCACTCGCGCACAACTTAACCAGCCCCTGTACAAATGGAGAGACCATACCCGCAACAGGGAAATACTGCCGATAGATTAACTTGGCTTTTACTTGTGGAAAAACAACACATGCTCTGCTTTTGCAGTTACCTTTACGTAATTTCATATCCGCTGTATTCACGCTCCTCGCGGAGGTTCTGTCCCACGATTAGCAGCCAGCGACTCACGGGCACGTGCGCCCGCCGGCCGGCTGTCTTCTATTTGATGCCCGTGTGTCAGGTTAGGGCTGTGATGATCAGAGGAGGAACGACGACAAAATTATATCAGCACAAAGTTTATCAGCCATAATACCGGAAAGCTGAAAGGATATATGTGACTGTCTAAAGCAATATATTAAGGTTAATAAATTAATAAAACTATTTTTACATATATCTTTATGTTTATTGTATAAAACATACAAAACATGTAGGTACCGTACCCCATTTTCACTCAAAAACTGTACTTTGTATTAATGAAAACAAGTTTTGTTCCTATTCAAAATAAAAAATTCTTGCAACGAACTGTGGTAAACAGTACCATCATTTATTTGGATCGGGGTCTTATGGGTAGATTGCAATGGGTTATTCTCAATGGTGGGAAGTTGATGAAATACAGAATGTGTTGTGGATGTGTCTGGAGAATTAATTGGGGTGAAGTGTTGTGAATGTGGAGTATAATATGTTGGGGTTGGAGAAAACTGTACTGACAAATGCTCATGCAATTTGTTAATTTTCCCATAAAATAACATCAGAAATTAATTTCTGGGTTATCGCCTGTTGTTCTGCAGCTAGTGTTTTTAACTGTAGGCTAATGCTTCTTACCATGGTATCTCACTCATCTTCCCTGGCAGATAACAACGATTATGTTGCCTGTATCAACTGCTCCTGATTTCTCCGCAATCTTAAGCGTCCTCTTTTCGGCGGTGGTGTTGGTGGTGGTGGTGGGACAGTGCTTAGTCTTGGTAGACTAAGCACTGTCCTGGAAAATAATGGGGGAAAATGCCCGTATTAAAGACTCCGTCATAGGAAGCAGAGTGAAGAGTTGTAGCAGCAGGTTTTGCAGAAATGTGGAACTTAAGCCACCGTGTGGGTGCTATGGACATGAAGCATATTGTTATTCAAACATCTCCTGTAAGTGGATCCCAATATTTCAATTATAAACAAATTATTTAGAGTTATTCTGTTTGTAGTTGTAAATGCCGATTACGAATTTCTGTATGTTCGTATTGAAGCCAATGGATGTGTCACATGTGCCACTGTTCTACAAAACACATTATTATATAAAAGCTGGAGAATGAAAATTTAAAATTACCGAGATATTCTCCTTTACCAGGTACGGATACCAACGCCCCTTATACTTTCGTTGGGGACAGTGAATTTGTACTAAACAAGCATATTATGAAGCCCATATCCATTAAAAAATATATGCTATGACAAACATGTATTCAACTACAGGCAATCTAGAGCATGGAGAGTTGTGGAGAGCAGTTTTTGGAATTTTGGTTTCAAGATTTCAGGTATGGCATCAAACTCTGTTGATAAAGAAGACAAATGTAGACATAAATGCTCTAGCATGCTGTGATTTACAGAATTATACATCACAAAGGAATGCCATTTACATAACTGATTCATGTGTTCAGTATGAAAATGTAAGCAACAATTTAATGTTGAGACCAGGTGAATCGCATCATACACATTCATTGTTTCCTCTCTGTCAAAGCAGCTTGAAACAACGAAATGAAGTTGGTAATGAACTGCGGAATACATAAACTACTTATTTTAATAATGAAGGAAAGGTTTCCTTTCAAGAAGATATGTTAAGGATAATGAATGAATGAACATATTTACTGGATACATATTTTACTTACTTTACTTATGTTACTTATGTTACTGTCTTTCTCGTCTGTTTCTCTCAGTGTGTCGATTCCACTATTCGGTACTCTTTCTCATCTAAAATTGTTAGATGGTCGAAATACCACAATTTTGGAGTGTAAATGTCTGATGTGCCAGCAGCAGTTTTTCAGAATCCGTGACCTGTAATTAAAATTGATTTTTATGATTACACATAACATTGCAAGTAACATTATGTAGTATCAAACAATGTTGAACAGAGAGGAAATAAATAATCATTACCATACGACTTGCCTTTTTGAATTTTCTCTTACATGCAGTTCACATATTTTCCAACTTCTTTTTCAGCACCTCAATTGTTGCATTAGCAAGTATATTTTTATATATTTGCAATAATGATTTATACACCTCATTTCCCTGTTAAACAAAGACTGAAGCTATTGTCAGCCGGTGTTGATCAAACAGCGTTACAAACTGTACAATTTGTCAGGCGGTCGGGCAAATTGGATGGTTCTACCCTTCCAACTTATCCGACATTCGGTTTGGTTGGACAACCAATCTACAGACTTCACAATTCGTCGGGTAGGTTGGTCGGTTGGGCCGACAAGTTGGCAAGTATGTGGCCGGCTTAATACATACTTAAATTGTGACAAAAGCCATTCTACTGAAAGTTCAATCGTATTGAGAAATAATTGTATTCATATTAAGTACATCTTTTTTAACCTTCTATGCAGTAATGATATTATTACATCGATGTGTGAAAAACACATAACCAATTCGCATGGGTGTCACCTAATCAAAGTAATTTATACTGCATTTACAACTTCGCGTACATAATTATAGATGTAAATAAAGGAATCATCATAATACCAAAATTCGATTGATCATTAGGTTGGTTTATAACTGTGTTCCTCTGTCCTGTTTTTGGCAAGTCTGTTTTGCTTCTGATTAACATTATTATAGTTTTATTAAATATGTTTTGTATTTATTTTGATTTTAATAAGTTCTACATCATCTATTTGCTCTGTGGATTAGTAAATACACGAATGCTGTATTAATATTCTGAGAATATTTCACCCATTATATTTATTCGAGTGCTATTTAAAATGGGGGAATAAGTTATTTTACAGCCGCCGTCGGTGTCGGTGCGGTTTTTTTAACGTTGGCGTTGGAGTAGCGGCGTCATTTTGTGTGTTGTGTCGATCTTGATCGTTTTTGTGTGTTATAAGGACTTTTTTTATACTTTGTGAAAGATTTTGTCACCTTTTTTGTNGGTGACTCATCGTAACGTTACCGAGCGTTACACTTTTTCATAAGTGACTCCCAGCCGCAACCTAATTTAAGACGTTGTCACGTCAAAAACTGTGAAACAAAAGAGCTCTGAGTGACTAGTTCCACGTGGTGTTTGTATTTTGAAAGTTAAACAGTGTTGGAAACATAACAAGAAAAGTTTTTGTAGATTATGTTTTGGACTTTCATTCTCAGTCATTGTACAGTACATGTGATGATCTTTAACTGTTGAGATTAACGGGAGTACACATTTGTATATTAGTAAAATCACCTCATTAGTTAGCTTATATGTTGTTTGTGAATTGGTAATGAATGTGGGTCATATGTTCGTATGTTGTTGCGTTGCTAAGGATTTAGTCATTTGATATAAGGAACAGATCTTCTAGGAGGAAAACCATATGTTGTTTTGTAATATAAGTAATTGAGTGCACGTTTGTAGCAACAAATTTCTTTCAGAAAACTGTAAATTTTTATTAATATCTGTGTAAATTGCTGTCATGTCCGGACAGTGGGAAGTTGTGGTTAATGTCAAGCAGAAGCATGGCAATCAAGCTGTCAAAAAACTTACGAAAAGTGATCGTAAGAAATTTGTTGAGAATGCACCCAAGGTTGAAGACATACGTAAGTATTTTGAAACGAGAATCTAGGTGAACCATTGAAACCTACTTTCATAGATATATGAATATCTAATCATACGAAGCGTACTGAAAGCTAAATTAAAATGACATTTTACTTATGTCAACCAACTTACTTTTAACAATTTATAATTATGTACATTATATACGACACCGCGACTTCATTTTAGAAGACATTCTTCTGTAGTTCTTTTACATTCTAAAATTACTTGTTAGGCCTATCCGTGAAATAAGCAGGTACGTTGGTAATCAAGGTTGTTGGTCGTTTTCTAAAACAGTATGTTTCAAGTTTTTTCATACAGGATGTAGACTCGTGTGAAATGTAAAAATATACTTTTTTGTAAATAGTATTGTTGTTTCTAAGATAGGTTTTTAGGGGGTAGGGGAATTAATTTTATTCTGCAGCAAGGCAGTGAGTCCAAATGGTATAGGGTATGGAGCCCTAAAGTTTAGTGGGAGAGAGCTGTGTAGACAGCTTGAAGTGGTCTTAAGAAGTAGGAATGTTTCCACAGGTCTGGAAGGAGGCATTTGTGGTTCCAGTTCTCAAGCAAGAGGATCAAAGGAAAAATCCTGCAGTTACAGGCCTGAATGTTTCACATAGAGTACAGGAAAGGTGATTGAGATTCTTGTAGTATGTACTGTAGGTATGTGGCAGAGGTTATGAATGAAAATTGGCTGCAGAAGTACCAGCCATCTTTTTTGGGCAAATTACTCGCATGTGACAACAAATTTTGATACAAAAAGTGGATGAGCTACGGGATGATAAGTGGGTAGAAATTGGGGGAGTCCTTGTTAGAGGAAGGTGGAGTTACATCAGAGATTCTGCAGGGCAGTGTGCCGGGCCCCTTATTGTTCACCAGTATGGGTTATGACCTAGGGATAGTGATGGATGGCAAAGTTAGGCTGTTTGCAGACAATTGTGTTCACCAGGAAGAGGGGAAGGTATGAAGGCACTTAATAAGGGGCAAGGGTAGGGATAGGAGAGGCTTCGAAGTATAAGTACCTAGGGGTGGTGATTCAGAGTGATCTTAGGTGGAAAAAGCAAGTACAGAGAGTTCAAAGGGAAGAAGGGCTTTGGAAATGCTGGGAAGGGTCTTGAAGGGGGTTAGTGGGGAGATGAAGTAGAAGGCTATGATTAGCCTGATAATAGAATATGGAGCAACAGTCTGGGACCTATGCGTGGAAAAGGAGGTATGAAAGCTGGAGAAGGTGCAAGGAAGGGCAGCGAGATGGGTGAAGGGTAAATGTGGAAGGCAGAGGCGAAAATGTGAAGATGAAACGTATTTTAGGCCATTCTTAATGATGGAGTTGGGGTGGTACTCCCTACCGGACAGGCGAAGATTGGAGAGGCTTGTCAGGTTGTACAGGTTGGTGAATGGAGCAGGAGGATGGGGGAAGTTAAGTGGAGATTTAGCCAGAAGTGGCTGTACAGGGGTAGAGGCACAAGCATTAGAAAGTTTCAGAGTAATAATAACCAACACCTGCAATTTGGCTACCGTTCGTGGCGAGCTCTCTCCCCTACCCGACCAAACTCCTCTTCCACCCCCTTCCTGATGTTTCCAACTCTCCGCACAGATACCAATTCCTCCCGCAACACATTCCACTCCCTCACAGATCTCACAAGCATAGACTGCCTACTCTCCTCCACACCCTCTGAAGCTTCTCACTGTTCTTTCTTTCCCTCTAAACACCCCCTTACTTAGCTGGCAGCGTAAACTTCCCCACCCTCCCTCTCAGTTCACCATCCTGTACATCCTCACCAACCTTTAAACTTTCCTGTTGTCCTTCAACGATCCCCACCCCAGTTCTTTCATCATCACTGATGGCCTATAGTTCCCTTCACCCATCTTGCTGCCCTTCTTTGTACCTTCTCTAGTTCTTACACTTCCACCTCCACGTACGGACCCCATACTGCTGCCGCATATTCTAACATCGGCCGTACCATTGTGCCACATATCTTCTTCACCTCACTGCTGGCTCCCTTAAGCACCCATCCTAACATACCCAAAGCCCTTCTTCCCTTTGCAACCACCCTCTCTACCGGTTTTTTCCATCTGAGGTCTCCCTGCAATACAATCCCTAGATACTTATATTCTGCTGCTTCTTCTATCTCTTGCCCCTCCTAACTGTACATGTCCCTGCTTATCACCTTCTTCCTTGTATACCTCACTACCTTAGTTTTTCTTACATCTATCTTCATTTTATTCTCCATGGTCCACAACCACATCCTGTCAATTTCTGCCTGCAAGTTCTCCCTCTCCCAACACTGCATACAATACACAATCATCTGCAAACAATCTTATTTTTCCTCTAATCCCCAAACCCATGTCATTTACCATTATGATAAACAACAGATGGCCCAGCACGCTTCCCTCCACCACCTCTGACATAACCTCTCCTTCCTCCGATATTGCCTCCCCCACTTTTACCCTCTGTCTTTGCCTCCTGAGGAAGTCCCCAATCCATTCCAGTACCCACTTTTCCGGTATCAGCTCATCCACTTTCTTCATCAAAGCCCCATGAGGCACCTTATCAAATGTCTTCTCAAAGTCTATGGAGCAGGCATCCACCTGCTTCCCCTCATCAACTGCCTTCACCATATTTTCTAACAGCCCAGCCAGTTGTGTCTCACATGAGTATTCTTTTCTGAAACCATGTTGTGACTCCTCCAATCAATTCCTCTTTTTCATAACATTCAACTCATAAACCACCAGCCTCTCCATTACCTTTCCTGTACTCAGTGTGAGACTCGCCGGTATGTAGCTGCCAGGCCTCCCCCTATCCTCCCCCTGCTTGTGTATTGGGACCACCAACACATCCTTCCAACCTTGTGGCAACACACCCTCTCTTAAGGACTTGCTAAACAACACCTCCAAATATTTCTCTAACTCTCTCCCACAAAACTTAAGTGCTGCGTTCCCTATCCTGTCTGGTCCCACTGCCCTACCCCTCTTCAACCCCCTGATTACCATTGTTATCTCCCACTCCCACATCTTAAACTTAAACAACCCCTAACCCCTATTAGCCTGCCTATTCCAATCCTCCTTTGCCTCAAACACTGACAAGTGTTTGAGGCAAAGGAGGATTGCAGCATCTCCAATTTTTCTTGGTCATTTGTCGCAGATTATGAATTCAAACCTGAAGAAGGTGGTGAAAGTTCAGTAAGGTATGAACAGTTGATTAGCAAGCTGCCTACTCCAGTCATAAAAGTTAGGGGTCAAAACAGAGTAGTGTACAAGTTCAAATCCAGAGTAAAAGTTGGGTGTTTTTGAAATATCAACACTTTGGACACGTCATAATATTTTAAAGATTAATTTAGTTATAAATGAAAGGTAAATATGTACTTATTGTTTTTATTCTTATGATATGCGTTTCCTTTGTGTAAGTATAACAATTGTATCTCTAAATTTATCAAAAATCCAATAAATACTTTGGTACTATGAAGCCATTGAAGTGTGCAGCATCTGTTACACACTCTACTTAACACCCGTTACACTCTACACAACACCCGTTACAGCATATTTTATTTATTATTCTAAAAATATCCTACTAAACTACAATATGAGCCCATGAAACACTTCACTGGCAATGTATTTACAAATGTCGTTTATTGAAATGAAAATTGAAGTGCATAATTCACAGAATTTGTAACCTTTTTGAGGCTACCTCAATACAGGTCTTTCTCCCGTAACACCCGTTATACTTTTTCAAAGGTAGAGAAGAATTTTTTTAATTGGAAACAGCTGTGAATCCTGTACAGCAAACAATATAAAACTTAATACGGTATGTTATATTTCTAAATTAAAATTAATTCATCATGTATAAAATGAATAAGATATTTAAAGGTGGCCTTTTGTCCATGCAAATGTAACACCCTTTACGATGGAATGCATGCAATGTATATTACACTAGCTGATCTATCTGGTGTTACCTGGGTATGAGAGGGCAGTGAGATATATATGACCCTGTTTTAGGTGTATTGGGCCCAATGGAGGGCCAGAGCGTATTTTGGGCTATTCAGTATTTTATATTGGGTACTGAAAGACATCCCTGCCAAATTTGGTCCAGATCTGTTGAACAGTGTAGAATTGTTTGGAAAACAAACATAGGTACATGTGTACACATACGTACGTGTGTACATACATATTTGGACTTTTTTATTTATATATATATTTAGCAACTAATTGTTCTTGAAGAACCTGCAATTGAAGTTGGTCAATTTCATTTGTACTCATTCCTATTTATGTCTAAAAGTGTGTGCATGACTGTGTGTGTGTAAGTCTATGTGATGTGTGTGAGGAAGGTGCATCACCCTCAAGCAGCTAGATTGATCCGCAGCAAAGAAAGTACTGCAACAAGACAATGCCACATTGGAAATCTGAAAATAACCTAAATGTATTCATTACTCTATACGTGGCACAGAACTTCTTGACTGCTTAGTCTCAGGCTATCGGCGAGAGTTACCAAGCATCTGTCGCGTCATAGTATATGTGTGTCAGGAAATATAACTTTAGTAATATAAATTACAATTGTATGCGTAATGAAACATTTCGAAATAGTAGAAAGAGAAATTGATAAACCATATACAGTAAAACCTGGTTAATCTGGCCCTCGTTGATCCGGATCTCGGGATAATCCGATGTTTTTAATTTAATGGTCACATAGATAATATGTAATATGAAGTGGATTGACTCGCCAGCTATAAATAGCTTTGACTTGACCTTGAATCCCTACCCATCACTTCCCCTCCCTCAATCTCTTCAGTTTTCCTACTGTTTTCAAACTGCACTTGTAATTTGGTTTATTGTGTGCAGTTCAACCGGATATTGATTTGTTTTTTATCAAAGTGTTTGGGAGTGTGTTGTAGTGTACATACAAGTTTAAAATGGCATTGAAGCGAAAGAAGTTCGTGGTTTCAATGGATAAAAAGTTAGACGCTATTAATCAAATTGATAAAGGAGAAGCATTGAAAAAAATAGCTGCTGAATTGGGAGTTGGAACTTCAACAGTGTCCGACTGGAAGAAGCAAAGAAAATAAATTAAAGATTTTTGTTCTAAAATGATATGTAAAAACAGTTTGGAAGGCAAAGGAACAGCAAAAAGAGCAAAAGATGAAGCATTAGACGACGCACTATTCATGTGGTACAGTGCTCAGCGAGAACGTGGTTTGCCCATATCTGGACCGATCTTGGTCCAAAAAGCTTTGAACTTAAACAAAAAGTTACTGAATCGTGATCTAGAATTCACTGCTAGCCAGGGGTGGCTAGAGTGTTTTATAAACAGACACGGTATTCGTCAACTTACTCTGATTGGAGAGAGCTTGTCTAATAATGTTGCTGCTGCTGAAAAATGTAAAAAGGACATCAAACAATTCGTTTTATCTGAAGAATTGACACCCAATCAAGTTTATAATGCTGACAAAACTGAGCTTTTTTACCGGATGCTCCCGAGCAAAACGTTAGCATCAAAGCTTGAAGATTCGGCTAAGGGCTACAAGAAAAGCAAAGATAGGCCAACTGCTATGGCTTGTAGCAATGCATCAGGGAAACATAAGTTTCCTCTTGTCAATTTGAACCACAATACGTTGCCAGTGGTTTATCGGCCACAAAAAAGTGCATGGATGGACAGTTTTTTGTTTAAGAATTGATTTTTTGATAACTTTGTTCCTGAAGTTTGAAAATTCCTGAAAGAAAATAGTTTACCAGAAAAAGCTATTTTACTGATTGACAATGCTCTATCTCATCTGGGAGAACAAGAATTTGTGAGTGGAGGAATTAAAGTGAAATTACTTCCACCAAAAGTAACCCCACTACTGCAGCCTATGGACCAGGGAGTCCTTGAAAACATCAAAAGAGTTTACCGAGTTGTGCTACAAACGAAATGGCAAGCAATGATTTGGTGCAAGTGGTTGCAGACGACCTTCTGCAAATGTTAGGAACAATAAGTGGGGGCTCAGATGTTGATATGGAAGACGTCAGTGAGTGGCTGAAAGACAACAATGACGGTGGCTACGGCACTATAACGGAAGAAGAAATTGCAGCGGCATGCACATCTACAGCAGACAGTAAGGAAGAAGATGACGTGGACGAGGAGGGAGTGATCACACCGCAACAGCGGACGACACATGCAGATGCTGCGGACCAGCTGACAAACATCATGGTGTACTTGGAGCGTCAGCCCGACACCGCTCCAGCTGAACTGTTAATGATAAAGCGTTTGCGTAACCATGCTTCATTCAAACACCACACGTGTTTGAAACAGAAGACAGTGGACTAATTCTTCATTTAGTAATGATGTGAAAAGTAATTTTTATGTCTTTTAAACAATTTTATGTAATTTTGTTACAAAACATAGTTTTTTATCGTAATAAACGGCAAGTCTGCTTATTTAAGGATTTGTTTTGCTTGTTACCCGGATTATCCAGATTTTTTATTTTCCGGATTGCCTTTGGTCCCAGTTAGTCCGGATAAACGAGGTTTTACCGTACTTGATTTATTTGGGTGATTATATCTGTTAGAAAACTCTTTCAGTTTCAGCAGATGAACATCCAAAATTTTATGTTTGTATTGCAAATTATCTGATACCTAAATTTACAGACTAGCAACCCATTTTATAGGTAAATGTAATAACTGTCATTTACTTGCATTTGCATGTTGCATAGGAAAAATAATTCAACTGTGTTGATGTAGCTTATAATGTCACCATAAGATCCTCTTCCCTGTCCACACATATTAGGTCATTTCTTTTCATTACAAACTTCCATACGTCATTTAATTTCTTAAAACAAAAAACAATTTCAACTATTTTGCTGTGAAACCTTGTTGAAACTGTTGTTCATAGCTGTCGTAATTTGTTGTACTGTCTGAATTTTTCCAGTTATCGTAAAATTCTAACACAGTTCTCAGAAGATATTCTTTGGTGAAGTCATCAATAACCGTAATTCATTACATGACTTTTTTTGAGACACAAATATTGCCTTTGACGTAGGTGCAATACTGCTCTCTCTCTATCCTTGCATACCCATTGCACTCTACATTCACCGTCATCACATGTCCTTGCTGTCAAACTGTGAATTTTGTTTAAAATTTTTATTTTTGCATAATTCTTTGTTTAATAATTTAGTTAGAAAATAATGCACACAAACGATTGTAGATCGACATTGTTGGTGAACCACTTCCGTTTTGCAACTACTAGTGATAGCACAATGCTTACTGAGCACCATAATTTCAGCAAAATTTATCACGCAGGCAACTGAAAAACGATGAGAAACGTTCAATGCCTGTTGCGGTACTAAAGCTACAGAACAGAGCAGGCACCAACATTGGGTGGAATAAGCAGCTGTGCTACATATTATTTTATGTGAACTAAACACAAGTCATACTTTGTTATTGCCAGCTTTCAAAGCAAAGCAGGCACATTTAGATATACCTACGAAATGTGGTGCCCTGTTAAGGAAGAAGTGAGAATATCCTCTATTCTGAATAATAGTCGAGTGAGTTTAAGCCAACTGTAATGCACACTCATTAATAATGTAAAACACGAATGGATAAAGATACAGACATAGGATTTCCATCTACTTATTCAGCAAAATGAGCCTCTTGCAAAAAGTGGCCTAATTTTAATGAAATCATTCACAATTTTTTGAGCTCACATGAGAAAAAGTTGCTCGACTCATCGCCACTGTAACACTGCGAACTAGACAACAGCACACGGCCGTGATAGACTACTGGCACCAGCTAGTGGGAGGAGCGCCGCTATCGAGTGTACTAGAACGGCCAAGAAGTTCTGTGTCTGGTTTTGCTGGGCGTACCATATTTACCTGCATATAAGACTGTTTTATTAAAGTTTTCACTTCCAATAAATTTGGGGGTCATCTTATTTTTGAGGTTGTCCAATGTTCCGATAAATTTAGTATTTATCTTAACTATATCTCTTATGTATAAAATGAAGTTCTTGACTTACTCACTCACTCGTCAACGTACAGCCCAAACTGCTAGATGCAAAAGAATGAAAATTTAGGATGACTTCCCCTTAGGGTGCAGGCACTCACTAAGAAAAAAATTTTAAATATGATTTCAAAGGGGCTGTAAAGGGGTAAAAAGTAGTAATGAGGACTTCTCAATAGCTTTTTAACCCAATGAGATATAGTTATGCTTCTAGATTCAAAAGATTGCCTATATAAATACCTAGAAACCATTTTTAGGATTTGGAATTCCAACGCCTAAAAGAATGAAAATGGATTTTCAAGGACTGCCCAAGAGCTTAGTAACTAAATAAAATGTTATACTCTTTGCTTTAAAAAACAGCTTATATAATTGCCTAAAATATAATTTTATGATTTTTTTTTTTTTAATTTATCTCTTAAGAGGGTGAAAAGGGATAAAATACATAATGTACAACCCCTCAGTAGCTGATTAACTCTGTAAGATATTGATTGAAATGTGAATAATAAAATTAAATTATTGATGAAATTAAAGAAGTTATTAATAATTTGGAAAATTTCCATTTTTAAAAACATTTTCAAAATATTTATTAAATTTATATTTTTTTTACATAGAGTTTTAGTTTTAAAAGGTTGTGTACATAGTTATGTAAAAATTAATATCATAACTTTTTATAATTTAACCTGTAAGGTTGTGAAAAGAGATAAAATATGTTTTTGAAGATTTCTCAATATCCCATTAACCCAGTAAGATATCTTTATGCTTTTTGATTTGAACGGATACTTATATAACTGTAAAAAAAAAACATATTTTTAAAATTCAACCCATAAGAGGGTGAAAAGGTGTAAAATATGTTTTCGAGAACTCCTCAACGACTCATTAATCTGATAAAATATTGTTATGGTCTTTGCGGCCGAAGATTGGCAACATAAATATTGTTGCAAGGATGCCTGAGTTCATGAGGGATGGAGGTCTTAATAAAAATAAAAGAACTATACACAGTGAGCGCAATATTTAATGTATATTTCAACTCTCATAACACACATTTAGTCTATCTGTTGCCATCATTTGTAATGTCTCTCATTCTCACATCCAGTCCAATAGTCCAGCCTGCAGTCGTACTCTTCACTGTCTGATGTTCGCAGTCACAGATATTCTTCCCGCTGCTCACTTCTCTCACCATGCGCTTCTCTTCTCGCTTGTCGTCTACCGCTGAAACTCATCCATTTAACAACTGCCGGCGTGCTTTCTATAGCCGCTGGTCTTGACCTGGAAAGTTCGCAGCACCCCAAGTCTAGCTGAGAGCAATGAGGTCAGTAATCTAGAGCATTCTTCAGATGTCTCAAAGAAACCCGATACCCTGATAGATGGTGCCCTGATAGACATAGCAGGCATGCTTTCTAAACATTCCTTTATCAAAAGTCTCTGTTGCAACTGATAGTGTGCTAGTCAATAAATCATCCAACTACTCTGTCCTTCACTTCCACCTGCTCGCAGCAATCTCGTAACACTACGTATATATAAATTAATTTTAGGATTTTTTGTAATCCAACCCCGAAGCTGGTGAATAGGTGTAAAATGTTTTTTCAAGTACTTCTCAATAGCTCATTAAGCCAATAAGATATTGTTATGCCCTTTTCTTAAAAATGTTGGCTATGTAATTGCCTAAAAATTAATGTCAGGATTTTAAGAAAATACACCCCTAAAAGTGTAAGGGACTAAAAATTGTTTTAGAGAAATCCTGCAATAACTTAGTAACCCGATAGAATATTGTTAATGCTCTTTACTTCAAAAGGTTGACTACATAAATACCTAAAAGCGAATTTGTGTATTTTTTAGAAATTCAAATCAATAAGAATGTGAAAAAGGGTTTGATGATGTGTTACATACGGTATATCATTTTGATTCCTGTAACTTTTAAAACAGCATATTTTATCAAATGATAAAATTATGAATACAAACAAAACCTGTCTCTTACTGTTAAACATAAAGTTTAATATCTTTATTGTAGCAAAGTTATCAGAAGTTAGCAGAATCAGTAATTAAATATCTCATTATCATAAATTGCATATTCAGTAAAATACATTGCACTATGTTTTTTTCCTTATAAGATTTTATGTATCTGTATAAATAACATTATATGCTGCTGTTAATAATTTCGTATTTAATTTTGGATGAAGAGTGAATTGGGATATATGCCAGTTGCGCAGTAACCAATTTTTGTATTGGAACATTTAATTGGTTTTTTTGCAAACTAAACTTTCAGAACGAAAAACTTGTTAATCATTTAGAGAACTGTCAAAGGCAAGGATGTTTGTTTATATTTGGTTTTCCAAAAAATCAGACCTTTTTGTTCACAAAAATAATATTTAACGTAACTTGGAATATATTCCAGTAGCATTAATACTAGAAATGCGTAGAAGACAAATACATAGTCTATACAATTTTCATGTAAAGTTTTAAAGTGAATCAACAAATAGTTAAAAATATATTTCCTTTGAAAATGTTAAAAGAATTAAGTGACAACAATATGATAAATCATTAGCATAGTTTGCGTAAGTTGTTGAAAGGGGTAAAAATAGAGTACAAATATGTGGCCACAGTTGTAAAAATGCACGATGCATTTCATGACCCTGTGTTCAACAACAGCATCTCTACCCTCTTGATGCTTTTCAAGGTTGGGTCTCCATTAATGTTACTGCAAAAACGCTGCAATAGCACCAGACTCCAAATGACGGGACTTTAAAAATAATGTAATCTAGGCCACAGGCTGTGCTCGTAAGGAATCAGTTTCCACGCTGCATATACCACTCATTTCTTCCAAGTACACTTTCGAATTTAAGAGACTGCAATTCCCCCTCAAGGTTTGTTTTGCTGCGACTGTAAGCGTGGTCCAGGGACGGTCACTAAAGGTTGCAGGGAGAAATTTGAGGGAGGACCGCTTTTCACATGGGCAACTCTACATGGCTTGCTCCAGAGTAAGCTAACTTTGTAACTTGAAGACCGAACTACTAAAGTTGTCAACAAAAGGTTCTTCGGTAAAGGAAAAGAGTAGCTGCTTGGTGTTGTACACGCGGGTAAAGCCTCTGACAGAAAGCTAGTTAATTTTATATTTGTCAGGGTTTACTACCTTATTTAGAAAAGGTGGGGATGGGGGCTGTCTAGTTCGATGTAGCTTGCTAATCTACATTTCAATATCTCAGAATTGGAGGAAGGTCCACATCCCAGACTTACCGGAACTCCCTTGTCAGAAATCCCTGCAACAATTGATTACAGTTGGTTTAACATGCAAGGCTTTTTATGCTAGTCTGCAAGCCAGTGACTTTATAATGTGTAAAAATTGTTGAAGAAATGTTATAAAGCATTCTTGTACTTTTTCCTTAATTTACACGAAGACTGCTTAGTATTTTAAGTGATAATGAATGTTATAATTTTTTTTTTTTGCAGTACCTTTTGCGCAAGTAAAATCATTGTATAATTCTTTGGACAATAAAGAAAATCGGAAGCCAGCTTCAAAGGATTCTCAAAAAGAGAATGAAGCAAAGAAACCACCAAAGAAACCGCAACCAGAGAAAAAGAAGGAGGTGAAAGAAAAATGTCCAGTTCCTAAAACCTTGGAGTCTGCAGCATCACTGGTATGCCCTTATTGCACGTCTGTATTTGTCAGTTGTCTGTTGTTTGATATAATTATTATTGTGTAAGCCTATGAAATTAATTGTGCTCTGAAGGAATCCGTGTCATCAAACTACTCATAAAAATATTTTTATTTAAAACTTGTTTTTAAAAGATACTTTTGAAATTTTTATTTGCAATTATAAATGTTATTTTCATGTGCAGTTTCAAGCTAATGAGTGGTTTTTGAAACTCACTGATAGTGGTGTAAAAGTTTTGTTCAGAATTTGGTTTGACTCTCTTCATTGCCTGTGTTTGATAGCAATGGGTAATGTAACAAAACCAGTCACAAAAACATGCAAAAAAAGACAAGAAATAATTGCTTAGCAGTGAATAGCATAGCAAGAAGGCACAATGCTGTCTGAGATCTCATAAGTTGGCCAAAACAGCATTAAAAACTAATTATTATGTAAAAGCAGAGGAACGCCACAAATTGACTGTAGTGTTACATCCTTGTCGACAACAAGCAAAAGTAGAACAATTTTAGTGTTTCAGAAAATTAAACAAATAGAATTTATTGATCATTCTGTATGGTATTACAAGTCATTACGGTTACCAGATGACCTCTTTTATCCAGACATGTCCTCTTTTTGAGAGGTTTTGTAAACTGTATGGCCAGGTTTTACAAAAAAATCTAAATGTTCTCTTTTCCAATAAAAGTGAAAGACAGCGACATTTTGCTTTTTGTTGGGTTTTTATATGTTGTTAAACATTTAATAATGGTGCCTATGGAATTTCTGCAAAATTCAAACTATTTGGAGAATATTCCGTGATTTCTTGTTTCTTTCTCAATTTTCATATGTTTTTCCTGGCGGTTTTTTTTTTAACACGTCTAAGTTGAGAAGTGCTTAATCTATTCAAAATTTCACGATTATTTGTTAGGAAATAGAAACCTGTTGGAACGAATAAAATCGTCATAAAGAAATACAATCAAAGTGTATCTGAACCTGTGCTGTGCGAGAGCGATTAACTGTTGGTTAACAAACTTGTGTCCACTGCTTAATGTACAACTGGTTTTTTGTGTGAATATGTCTTTATTATTTGCTTGCAAAATATTCTGTACTGCCTACAAACTAAATGGAGTTGACTTCTCATATGCAGAGTGAACATGATTACCACTTTATCTGGTTGTAAAAAAAATGTTTTTTTTACTTTATCGAATTTGAGTTACGGTTTTGCATATAATGTATCTTTAAGTGACCTGCGACATAATAAACTAATTTTGTATATTTCCATTGTAAAATTAAATGCCCTCTTTTTTTGTGTCATTTTCTTGCGNACCTGCGACATAATAAACTAATTTTGTATATTTCCATTGTAAAATTAAATGCCCTCTTTTTTTGTGTCATTTTCTTGCGTGTTTGTGTGGGTTTTTTTTATCCTCTTTTTGAATACCACACATCTGGTAACCCCACAAGTCATTGCCACGCTTGTTGAAGGCTCATCAACCATTACAAATTTTAACGACTCATCCCACATTCTGCGTGCGTGCACAGCTGTGGCCATTCTGTTATCTCTAAAGCTGGAATCACAATAGTCCTACGAACTCGACACAACTGCCTGATGCATCAAAGTTCGACAAAATTTCACATATTTCATTCATTGTTCTCAATACTCGGACAAAATCTGCCCGACAAGTGTGGGACTCTTGGCTGTTCGAAAATCCTAAAACCGCAAGTTATCCATTTAATATCCAATATTTACAATTTAAAGCTCATGATAAAGTGAATGATGCTTTGCTTGTATTTGAATTCATACGAGAGATAAAAAGTATTTAAAAACAAACCAAAACATGATTTTGGTGCCAAGTTAATTTATTATTTATTAGTCGGGAAAATACACACAAAATTTAGTTTTGTAATTTTGTATTTGCATTCTTTGCGGACCCCGACAAGCCTGACATGATGGAAAGTAGAAACAGAATCTACTTTTGTTGGGTTGTCGATACTTTTGTTGGGCTGTCGATGCTGTGATTTTGTCGGACTGATGCCACAGTGACCTTGCTTTTCATTGGTTGCTACTCAGATTTTGTTGTCAGGTTTGTCGGGGTATTGTGATTCCAACATAGTAAGTTATTTGATTTCTTCTGTCAATCCTAAGCTTGTAACTGTTATTCCTAGATATTCTGTTTCAAGAACATTTTCCACTGTCTGATGATCCACAGCCAACTTACATAAATTAGCATCTTTAGCCATTGTCATAGTTTTTATTTTATCTGCTGAGAAAGTTGAGAGATTTTTTTTGGCATGTAACAGCAAGATGTTTAGCACCGGTGATGGTGAAGTGAGGTGAGGATGGAGAAGCGGCAGAATGTAAGGGTAGGGGAAAATAGGGTACTCTGAGAAAATTCTCCAGCCAATGGCAATTTCCGCCACATTTCCCTTATGTGAAAATCTGGGTCACTCCTCTGTGCATCAAACCCAGTTTTCCTTGGTGGGAGGGGAGTTGTCCGACCACTACACTACTTCCTCTTCAAAGATTTTCTAATTAAATTTTTGGAGCATTTATTAATTCATGTAACAGCGACTGTAAATCATCTTTATTTTTGGCAGTCAGTATTACGTAATTAGCATTACATACGATGTTTATGTTGTGTTTTATAATTCGATAACCTTTTTTAGATTGTACATGGTTTATTTTGCCTCTGTATTACATAAAATAATAGTTTACCTTTAAGGATCACCTTGCCTTATTTTTTTGGTATACATTTCAGTGTAGGTGTTATTCCTTTGTTTTCTATCTTGACTTAATTCTCTAAGTGAGTGTATTTGTAATTCATTAAACTTTGGAAGCAAAAGTATCTATAGTTACCAAAAATGATTCTCCTTTAGTAAATACATTAGTTCTCTTAATGTTTGTGTTATCTTAAATTTATTGAATTTTATAAAACGGTTTTAATAAATATTTTTTTGAAAATTGTTTTTAGCAATTCTTGGTAACTATTTGGAACTCACTCATAGGCAGCAAGCACGATACCCCTACTGAGGTTACCAACCTTTGCCAGTATATGAAGTACCTATTTTTTATGTTCTATTCCTGTTCTACCACACTCACCGCATATTTCTACCAGTTTTCAACTTAAATGCTGGGAGAGGATTTTGGTGGAAGTAGTTTTACCTAACATATTCTCACCAGAACCTTCTTAGCTGGCTGGGAGCATAGGACTTACGCTTTTGGGAAACCATACGCTATCCAGCTACCCTTTAAATAAATTGGCGTGATAGTGCAATGCTTTTTAAATTGTCCGCAGAGGAAAAGCATATTTAAAAAATACGGTTCAATTCACAGTGTGTTTTTTCTGTAATGATAGTTACAAATTTTTCATTAACACAGTGGTCAAATATTGTCTATATTTTTATTTTAGTAGTTGCTTTGAACTTCTCTTTCTCACTTCCAAAATCTGTACGTGTAAAGCAACATAAGCATGTTCAAAATAATGCACCTCCAAACTTTTGCCCAAATTTTAGGGGCGCTGTATATCAAACTAGTGATGCAACAGAATGATACACGAGAAAACCAAAATCAAAACATTATTTGTACTTTTTCATAGGTTTTTGGTTTTGGATGCTTTTGCTTACTAGATATATATTACTAATTTGTATAATGTTTAATAATTTTCATTTTAGTAATATGTTAGATATTAAAAATTGCAGAAGTGTAGTACTAAACAAATTTAATGTACCAAGGGAGTAGTAAAATATGAACATCAAAGTTCTGCTATTGTGGCAACTTTGGGAAGTACAATTTGTATTTTTTGCCCAGGCTTCACTGCTTTGAACATTACATTTTCAAGCTTGATAATACACTGCCAGACATTGAAAATAGCACACAATGAGGAATCCTTGCAACAACCATAAAACATTGTAAACAGCAAGAGTACAGGTTGGTATGCACATAATCCCATGTTGGTACGTTTGAAGCTGCCAAAGACGTTGCTTTACAATTGACGGACTCGGAAAACTTGTAATCAGTCTGAAAACCGCAGGGTGGTCATATAGCTGTATAACACACCATGTGGATCATTCTCGGAGCAGTGGAGACATGAAGACTCCTACGCATGGAGGACTGGTCAGGACTGATGATTTAGACTACCAGTCGAGAGGGTCGACGGATTGTGTGCCAGGTGTGGGGAGATCCCTTAGCGACCTAGTCCATGATACTGGCCAGTGGTGGGGCTCGTGTGTGCCAGTTAACTATTTCAAGGCGCCTTATCGAGGCAAATTTGCAATCCCAGCAGCCATTACATGTGCTGCCAATAACTCTGCAACAGTAGCGACTCAGTTTGCAGTGGTGCCAAGCCAGAGTAATGTGGAATGCCACAGATTTGCTATGTATGGTGTTTAGTAATGAGTGCCACTTTGTTATGGGGACTGATAATCTTCGTGCCCGGGTGTGGAGGGTCTCTGGGGAGCATCATAATCCCAACCTCGCTATAGAGTGGCACACTTCCCCCACAGCTGGCATTATGGTCTGGGGGGCCGTAGCCAATGATAGCCGATCCGCTCTTGTCGTGTTACTTGGAACATTGACGGCCCAGCAGTATATGGATGAGAGATCCTACGTTCCCATCTGCTCCCATTTCTGGCCTGGATTCCAGGTGCGATATTCCAGCAGAATAACGCTCGACCGCACACAGCACGGGTTTACCACTACTGCTACCGTCATGTTCAAACACTACCATGGCCTGTTCACTCCCCTGACATGTCCCTAATCGAGTATGTGTGGGGGACCAGTTGAAATGCCAGCTGCTACCATGCCACAATATCTGGGATTTGGAACACTCCGTCCAACAATTGTGGGCCCATCTGCCTCAGGACATCTGGTGTCTGCAGGACTCCATGCTAGACTGTGTTGCAGCTTGCATCACAGTGCAAGGGGGTGCAACGCACTATTGAAGATTACTAGATANTTGCAACACAGTGCGAGGGGGTGCAACGCACTATTGAAGATGACTAGACAGCGTACCACAGATCCATATGTAATTGTCCTGCTGCTCTGTTTTTGTGATCATGTGTATTACTAATCTATCATTACAGCTATATATTTTCAGTACCATCCAATGCATCCTTCTTTTTGCGCTGTTTTTATTGTCTGGCAGTGTTGTTGTATCTGTATGCATTGAAGATATGCGATGACACTGTTTTTGACTGTGCAGATAAATGTGAAGGAACTTAACTCAGAGTTAGAGATTGGCCAGGCAAGGTTTCCAGATGCCCCGTTAGCATGGCTGAAAGGGCTAACAGAGTATCTGAATGCCAAGCTGGAACACACCAGCACATCTTCTGCTGCCTCCAAGTCACCAGAGTACCCGCTGTGCGTGATACCTCACGACATCAAGCAGGTCATACAGAAGGCTCTGCAAGCAGCTGGCGAGTCAACTACCCGTCACTTCTACGACGTATGTCTGATGGCCATGGCGAATGACATGAGTAAAGGTAACACTTGATTTCTGAGAGATTACATACGAGTTTGTACACTGTGTTTAGTTTGACAATGGTATAACTGTGACAACAGTGGGCTGTAGTGACTGGGTGGCTAATGCATAAGTCTCTTCATCTTCAGGGTTCAATTCCCAGTAGGATCACACCTAGATTTTTCAATTGGAAAACAAGGGTCATTGCCATAACTGATTGATTTTCTCATGGTAGCACTGTTTTTCCTATTATTGAATTCCATTTTCACACTATCCTATGATCTCATTTTGTCTCTCGTGTCAAGGATGAAGGAAATCTAAGGATATTGCATCGAAAACTCATTATTTGGTGAGTGTTATTCTCATCTACAGTGTACCTCGCCATAAATGTTGTTGTTGTGGAATAACAAAATGTCATCCTTTTCTTCATTTATTGAAAAAGTGTCCATTGTATCCACCTGATTCTGGTCTCTCTCTATTATTTTTTAACAACAAATAGTACCNCATTTATTGAAAAAGTGTTCATTGTATCCACCTGATTCTGGTCTCTCTCTATTATTTTTTAACAACAAATAGTACCTCATCAGGGTTTATACTGTATCATCATGGAGATATTCTAATACTATCCACATGCTGAACATGTTCTAATATTGTCTNTCATCAGGGTTTATACTGTATCATCATGGAGATATTCTAATACTATCCACATGCTGAACATGTTCTAATATTGTCTCCAAGAGTTTATCATATTCATTAGAATTTTTATGTCTGCTCAAATATTTGAACGCTGAAACTTGCTATGTAGGCTTATTAGTACATTTTAAGAACTCCTTTGCGGTCCATGTGAAAGATAGACATACTTCAGGGACAGGCCTAGCAACTCTGTGCACGAGGTTGTGATTTCCCCCAAGACCCTTCCCTGGAAATATTGTGCAGTGCAGTCAGTCTTACTACTTGCCGTACCTCTGTGTCGGCGATTGCATCGATGAAGAAGCATACTACGATAATGTTGCGCGCCTCCTCGGAGCACCCTTCCAGAGATAGTTGTGACAGCCACACAATGTCTTGCCATAGCTCCTGCAGTGGCTCCCCTGGTCGCTGGATGCGGCTTTGCAGCTGTGCATGTTGCAGATATCAGTTGCTGAAACATAACTCCAAGGCTGACACCAGTGTGGGATACTCTAGTTGATGTCGCTCTGGCAGAGATTGTAGTATGCTCAGTGCGGGGCCTCTCAATACAACCACGAGGTAGTAAGCCTTGTGTTAGGCTGACCAGCCATTCAGGGTGGGGACTATTTCAAACTGGTGTTGGTATTCCCACCATGAAGTCTAGCCATTATGAGGTGCGGGCTTAATTGAGACCCCCTTCCATACTCTTGACTGCGTGACACCAATACTTCAGAGTTGCTGTCTATCCTCCGGGGTTGCTGCGTTGGTTAAGGCCTGCACTGCGTCCCTCTTTTGTCGGCTGCAGGTGTGGTGGCTGTGTAACTTCATTGCTGAAGAAATTCATCCATCTGCTTCTCCGCTGCACTGATCATCTGTTTCTGTTTCACTTCATTCTCAATGCTGTCCATTCTTTCACAGGCACTGTCCACTACTTCAGTTACACTTCCAATTTTCTTGTCCACACCGTCAATTGTTGTATTTACTAACTCACTATTTATTGCTCTCTATTTTCGTATATACATGATCTATTTTTGTATCTACGAACTCACTTACATTAGTAATCTGGCTATTTACATTCTTGTTTGCACTTACTATTACTGAACTAATTTGGTTAATTACAGTTTCCTTCACACTTTCTTTTACACTACTAACCTGGTTGTTTACATCTTCTTTCAAGCTATTTACACTTGTGCTGACACTAACCATCTGGCTACCTACTCCCTCAATTAATGCTCGCAGTGCTTCCAGTTCTGTAAATATTTTTCTAGTTAGCATTCACTGCGATGGTTGTACATAACAGTCTTAATCAATTAATTTTTCTGTTACTAATTACTAGCCTATTGCCTAACTTGATTAACAATTAAATGCCTCTATCCCACTTCTGACACCAGCTTTACAATATCGCCTGAGGTGTGTATCTGAGTTTGTGAGGGATGAAGGTCTTGATAAAACCAAAAGAACTAAATTTGATTTTTAATTTATTCATACAGCTATTACTTACAGCATTAAAGTATCTGTATCTACTATTAATCTTTTTATTTCACAGTGAGCGCAATATTTAATGTCTATTTCAACTCTAATTAACGTCCTACTTTATGTTTCTGCGTGGTTATTGTCAATTAACTCTTACTCATCATTAACATACATTCAGTCCATCTGTTGCCATCATTGGTAATGTCTTTCACCCACCCATCCAGTCCAATAGTCCTGCCTGAAGTCGTACTCTTCACTGCTTTGATGTTCGCAGTCTCAGATTTTCCTCCCCCTGGTCACTTCTCTCGCCATGTGCTTCTCTTCTCGCTAGTCGTCTATCACTGAAACTCATCCATTCAACAACTGCCGACTCGGAGGCCCAACATGCTTTTTATAGCGGCTGGCCTTGACTTGGAAGGTTCGCCGCACTCAGAGTCTAGCTGAGAGACACGAGGTCAGTGCTTCAAAGACACCCAATATCCAAGGTAGGGAGCGGTATGCTCCCTGATAGGTGTAACAGCCAGGCTTTGTGAAAAGCCACTGCATCTCTGGTTGCAACTGATAGCGCGCACATCTATAAATCATTTAACTACTCTGTCCTTCTCTCACTTTCTCGTGTGGGACACAGCAGCAAGCACATAACAATCGTTAGCTGTGAGTGATAAGCCAACTAAATCAGATTATGTCTGTTTATTGCCAGAACAATAAACACATATAATTATCCTCTACCGTGACTAGAGCCTAGACTGCTAACCAGGATGACGCCTAGTCTCGGAAGACGCAGAGGCATGGGGAAGGACTCATGGCTGAACGTGTATTGCTAGCTGGGTAGCGTGAAAGCAAGGGTGGCTTTGGTAAGCTGCCAGGCAGCGTGGCATTCTAGTCTTAGAGCTGCAATATCTGGTAAATGAAAGTGATGTTGGACTGCGTCTGGGCAGAGTNCCAGCCATTCAGGGTGGGGACTATTTCAAACTGGTGTTGGTATTCCCACCATGAAGTCTAGCCATTATGAGGTGCGGGCTTAATTGAGACCCCCTTCCATACTCTTGACTGCGTTACACCAATGCTGGAGAGCTGCTGTCTATCCTCCGGGGTTGCTGCGTTGGTCAAGGCCTGCACTGCGTCCCTCTTTTGTCGGCTGCAGGTGTGGTGGCTGTGTAACTTCATTGCTGAAGAAATTCATCCATCTGCTTCTCCGCTGCACTGATCATCTGTTTCTGTTTCACTTCATTCTCAATGCTGTCCATTCTTTCACAGACACTGTCCACTACTTCAGTTACACTTTCAATTTTCTTGTCCACACTGTCAATTGTTGTATTTACTAACTCACTATTGCTCTCTATTTTCGTATCTACATGGTCTATTTTTGTTTCTACGAACTCACTTACATTAGTAATCTGGCTATGTACATTCTTGTTTGCACTTACTATTACTGAACTAATTTGGTTAATTACAGTTTCATTCACACTTTCTTTTACACTACTAACCTGGTTGTTTACATCTTCTTTCAAGCTATTTACACTTGCGCTGACACTAACCATCTGGCTACCTACTCCCTCAATTAATGCTCGCCGTGCTTCCAGTTCTGTAAATATTTTTCTAGTTAGCATTCACTGCGATGGTTGTACATAACAGTCTTAATCAATTAATTTTTCTGTTACTAATTACGAGCCTATTGCCTAACTTGATTAACAATTAAATGCCTCTATCCCACTTCTGACACCAGCTTTACAATATCGCCTGAGGTGTGTATCTGAGTTTGTGAGGGATGAAGGTCTTGATAAAACCAAAAGAACTAAATTTGATTTTTAATTTATTCATACAGCTATTACTTACAGCATTAAAGTATCTGTATCTACTATTAATCTTTTTATTTCACAGTGAGAGCAATATTTAATGTCTATTTCAACTCTAATTAACGTCCTTCTTTATGTTTCTGCGTGGTTATTGTCAATTAACTCATACTCATCATTAACATACATTCAGTTCATCTGTTGCCATCATTGGTAATGTCTTTCACCCACCCATCCAGTCCAATAGTCCTGCCTGAAGTCGTACTCTTCACTGCTTTGATGTTCGCAGTCTCAGATTTTCCTCCCCCTGGTCACTTCTCTCGCCATGTGCTTCTCTTCTCGCTAGTTGTCTATCACTGAAACTCATCCATTCAACAACTGCCGACTTGGAGGCCCAACATGCTTTTTATAGCGGCTGGCCTTGACTTGGAAGGTTCGCCGCACTCAGAGTCTAGCTGAGAGACACGAGGTCAGTGCTTCAAAGACACCCAATATCCAAGGTAGGGAGCAGTATGCTCCCTGATAGGTGTAACAGCCAGGCTTTGTGAAAAGCCACTGCATCTCTGGTTGCAACTGATAGTGATAAATCATTTAACTACTCTGTCCTTCTCTTCCACTTTCTCGTGTGGGACATAGCAGCAAGCACATAACAATCGTTAGCTGTGAGTGATAAGTCAACTAAATCATATTATGTCTGTTTATTGCCAGAACAGTAAACACATATAATTAGCCTCTACCGTGACTAGAACCTGAATGGCTTATCCTAGACTGCTAACCAGGATGACGCCTAGTCTCGGAAGACACAGAGGCATGGGGGATGAGAGTGACACCAGTGATTTGATACTTGGACTCGTGGCTGAACGTGTATGGCTAGCTGGGTAGCCGTGAAAGCACGGGTGGCTTTGGTAAGCTGCCGGGCAGCGTGGCATTCTAGTCTTAGAGCTGCAATATCTGGTAAATGAAAGTGATGTTGGACTGCGTCTGGGCAGAGTNGGCAGCGTGGCATTCTAGTCTTAGAGCTGCAATATCTGGTAAATGAAAGTGATGTTGGACTGCGTCTGGGCAGAGTGACATTCTGCGAAAGTTGCGAATATCAACTAGTGGTTGAAGAAATTTGTGTGCTGTCGGACAGAGTAACGTCCTACAACTGAGAGAGACAGCCTCAAACTGTGGTCTGCGGCCTCTATGTGTATCCAGAGCACATGGCCAGCCCGGGGGGTGCGGGCAGCAGAGATGGCCGAAGGCGGGAGAAGCTGGCTGCTCATTTCCTCTTCGCTGCTGAAGGCCGAAGGAGTAGATGCTGTGCTGTGATGTGAAGCAGGTTGCGGTCCAACAGGATGCATTAGCTGGCCTGAGCCAACCGTGGGCTTCAAGGGCGGCCTGTTGCGTATACGACATAACATTTCTTCTTTGGAGAGGGCTGCGGTAGGGACGAGGCTAGAATTGTTAACGGCATAGCTCGGAGCACGTCAACATACATCAAAACTTGTGTAATCTAGAAATGTATACTTGACCTGCATGATGCCGCACGTGAGGAGACACATTTCTTACTTCACTATTTATCAATGTGTTGTATTATGTATTTCACCCATCGTTGTTTATAAATTTATTTCCAATGATTTGCCAATTGCAATGTGGTTCATGTTCACAATTTTTGTGCTGTATTAGTTCTCCGATACAGCAAAATCGATGAGCACGACTGAGAAAAATGACTTGTTAACTTTTTTTGACCTTTATTCAAAAGTGCACGATTGATACACTGTCATGACTATTGTCGGAAGCGTAAACTAATAGTTATAATATTTGAAACTTGCAACACACGTACGTATGTTACAGACTGCTCAAAGCTGGCATGAAACTCAATTGTAGTTCAAATTATCACAGCTTGGACATCCATTGTATGATACTGGCAGCCATATTACCTGTGACTCCAACGTTTTGTTTCATCTGTTTGTAAACAAACGTTTGTGCGCAGCGCTGGAGAGAGAATCTGTGATTTTTCCCTTAAATCCGTTAATCCATTTGGTGGTATACAAATCTGTAAAAACAGATAAAATCCATAAATTAATGGCATTCCTGTCCTACACCATAAAGACAATTATTTTTTCCTTGCGTTGTACAAATAGAGAAGGCACAGGGTTAATTCATTGCTTACATTGTATACCATATGCCCAAGTGTGCCACTTTGAGCAGAGCATTATGTGCACCATCATTTCCTATGGCATCATTAGGAGGCTGTGTGGTCTCTCCTTCATCACATCTTAACAGCTACCATCAGTACTCTGAAAGCTACCCAGTAACATCAAAAAAAATTTCAAAGGGTTATTTTTGAATTTAAAAAAAAAAAATCTTGGGTTAAATATATATGTGATAATGCTTCTATTGGTGATCCATGACAACTTCGTAGATTCAGTGAAACCTCTTTAATATACAAACCTCAAGGGACATCACTTTTCTCAGTTGGTAATAAGAGGTTTGTATTAATAACAGGTGTTTGGAACAGTTATAAAAAATTCTAAAAAGTTTAAATGTCCTATTGGTAAATGAGACTTTCTTATCACTAGTGGACTTGACATCACATTGTAATACAAATGAACAGATAAGCATACAAATTTACCTGAAACTCTCTATTTCACTTCAAGAAGAAAGAACACAGATTTGTATTAAAGAGATTTCACTGTATTTGCGTTGCATCTTGCTACTTGCCACTTTACTTTCCATGGTGTGGGACTCTATCCTGTTTAGTGGCAAAATAGGTTTTTGTACACTGTTTATGATATTTGCTATATGTAGGTCGTCTTCAGTGAAAATTTGCATGTTGCATTACATGTTGACATGTCCCAAGTTCTAATTCCATCAAAATTTGTGAATTTACATTCAATTGCATTGTAGTGTAGACTGTAATATTTGTATTTTTCCCACATATATTTAGATACATCAATAATTGTAATATGTAAATGTTTTTGTTATTGTATTGCATTGAAAATTATGTAATTTTTGCAGGTAACACGCCAATATTTGGTTATAAAGTCCTGCTGCAGTTTCTAGCATTCCAGAATCCAGAGATAACTGTGTACAACATTCCAAAGCTAACAGACATAAGGAATTCCTATCAAAATCGTCAGCAAATTGGACTCTCCATTCTGTGGGCGGTGGGGCAAGGTGGACTTAAAGATTTGTCGGTTGGATTGAAAGGTTAGTAATTTCTATTATTTTAAGGATATACTAGATGCAACACTATGTGTCGAGGGAATGGATGGAGTTGTGTGGTTATTCAGGAAAGGGGGCGGGACAGCAGAGAACTTGTACAAGCTGGAGTGTGAAGCAGTGCGTTGAGCTTAATGTTAAGACGTGTGGTGTGGTGTGAAGAAATGCTAAAAATTCATTTTGAGGAGGTTGGCAAAAGGCGGAGGAGAGGAGTGCTTTTATGAGAACAGATGCAAGTAGTTAAATAAGTAAGTAGATTGTTCCATGTAATGGGTTGGGACAATATTAGTTAAAAAAAAGTTGCGTATGTGGAAGAATGATGACAGTGAGAAACAAATATGACTTGTCAAAATTGCGTGTAAACTCACATTTAAGAGGAATGGAAAAGGCATAGTGGCAGAGGTGCTGTGGAGACCAATCTGAGCTCACCAAATGTCCCATTTTAACAGGATTTAAATTTTTTTTTTATGGTCGTGTTGTGTCTATGAAACTTGTAACAAAATGCTAAAAAAAATTTTAAGTCAACTCTTTCTTGTTCAAGACCCCTGGAATAGTGACCCTCTTGAAATAACAACCCTTTTTTTTTTAACCATGAAAAATATTGGAAAAGTTTTTTATAATAAAGATTCCTTCAAAATAACAACCCTTTTTTCGGGAACCATGAAATGTCTTAGAATCGATAGTTTACTATAGTTCAGAAACAGAGCTAGTTGTTGGGTTTGCTATGTAACAAATTTCTTCGCTGATAAGTTTTTTGTNGTTTACTATAGTTCAGAAACAGAGCTAGTTGTTGGGTTTGCTATGTAACAAATTTCTTCGCTGATAAGTTTTTTGTGGACTGATGAAAATAACTTTATAATCACCAAGAATGTGAAGGCGATGATAGTGTTCAAGACACAATTAAATTCTCTTTAATGCATATAATTTCATGAGTGTATCTTGAAAGATCAGAAACTTTTGGGGGAAATAATTTCTTCCCATACATACGTAAATGTTAATGTTTTTAAATAGTAATGCAGTTCTCAATCCTGTGGTCATATCTTATCTCTGTAAGCTACCATCATAAGATTAATATTTATATGTCAATGCTTATACTGTATAATACATGTGTGACCAATATTTTGGAATAAATAATTTTCTAATGTACTGGTACATAAAAAATATTAACTGTAATGCTGAACCAATAATACACTTCAACTCTATAATAAAAGTAGAAAATAGCTTGTTCAGATATGCTTTAAACTGATTGCATACTATTGAATAATCATCTTGAGNTCTATAATAAAAGTAGAAAATAGCTTGTTCAGATATGCTTTAAACTGATTGCATACTATTGAATAATCATCTTGAGGTAAACTACACATCCAATTGTTGCCTCTTGTTTTTTTTTTTTACTTTGGGGAAAAATTTGAAATGTCTCAATTTGTGAAGGCAAGTGAGAAGTTGGGTTGAATGGTNTTTTTTTTTTTTACTTTGGGGAAAAATTTGAAATGTCTCAATTTGTGAAGGCAAGTGAGAAGTTGGGTTGAATGGTATTCTACGAGGACAATGGGAGTAAATAGACACAGCTGTGAAGTCTAGAAGATAAGTCATGCAAAATGACTGTTTTCTCAAGTTTTAATAATTTGTGACTATTTTAAACTTAAGGTTGAATAGCTATTTCACTAAAGTGACACTTACCTTGGTTGAACCAAATAATTTCAAAATCAGAACAATTTTCATTTAGTACAGAATTTTTTCACAAAATAATTCCTCTTCTAAAGGGTTTGCTTCATCGACATTGTCAAAGAAGCGACTATAGTGATTGTGCTAAGTGAGAGTGCGGAGTCTCATACAAAGTCTTTGCTCTTCATCTCTCACATTCCACTATATCACTTATTTCATACACCTGCATATTATTATTACTACACATATTTTATTTATTTTCATTGCAGTAACCAAACTGGTTAAGACATGAAATTTGTCCTTATGAAAAGAGCATTCTAAAAGTAATTGCTAATATTTTTAATAAAGTACACCTAATTATAACAAACCTTGAATGAGCATAGGTGTGGTCATAGCAGTAAATCAAATTATTGCTTTTAGGGATGAATTCACATATGGAAATATTGTCCTGCTGTTCTCCAATATAAATTGCCTATAAAAAACACTTATGCTTCATGAATTACATATATATATATATATATATACACACACATACATGCACACACANCTCAAAACTCTTAGGGTGGGAACATCTGCAAAATGAACAGATGCTCCATATTTCAGAAACAGACCAAGGTAACATATTGTAATTTAGTTGCTGTACAATTTTCCTATCAGTTACTGTTTTCTAACATAAAAAATGTCAAGCATTAATAGCTTTACACGGCATATTGTATGAACATAACCAATTCACGTCGTCATTGATGTGATTCACTTACTTGCAATCAGGTCCTGTTGTTCGTGCGGGTATCTCTTTGCCCTTATAATTTATATGCATTTAACTTTTTAACTTTTTCATGTCTGTAGAATCTTGTTGGTTTTCTTTTCCATTCAGTTTTGTGTGACAAAATACATGCACTGTTGTTGGCATCTGTGGTGAATGTGCTGACCATAGACACACAACATTTTATAGCTGGGTATCTCTCAAGTTAATGTCTCTAACAGCACTACCATAAAAATAACTTTTGTTGCCTAGGCCATAGTTATATATTTTTTCCCCTTTCTTTGGTGATTTTATATTCACAGCAGTTGCAATTTGTTTACAAACATGTTGCTACGTCAACAAATAACTGCCTTCTAGATCAACATGGCAGAAACAACCATTGTCCAAGACTGTCACACTTCTTGGCCGTTTTGGTAAAATTGGTCAAATCTCAGAACATTGTAGGTAGAGCTCTATGGATGATGGTGATTTGTTCATTCTGCATAATCGAAACAATCTGGCAGATGGTAGCAGTGACAAATACAATAACCTAAAACATTGGGACTATGGCTGTTTTAGCAAAATGCCCAATTTTTTTATTTATTTTAATAATGTAATTTAACATTACAGTGCAATTACTATAATGTACAAAGTGCAGTGTTGTAGAGTGAGTGAGTATAAGAGTGAACGTGAGCTTGTGTGTGTGTGAGAGAGATAGAGATAGATAGATAGATAGATATATATATATATATATAGAGAGATATATGTATATAGATAGTTATATAGATAGATAGAGAGAGAGTGAGTTAGTTGTTAGCAAGGGGGTGAAGGAAGGAAGCATGTGTGAGCGAGCATGCAAGTGTGAGAGAGTGGGTGTGCAACTTTGGNTGTTAGCAAGGGGGTGAAGGAAGGAAGCATGTGTGAGCGAGCATGCAAGTGTGAGAGAGTGGGTGTGCAACTTTGGGTGTATGTGTGGGTATTTTTTGTTAGGTTTTAGGTTTTTTGTGTGTTAGTATTAGAATCATCAAATACTTATTCATAGTAATTAAATTTTTATTCACAGTTTTTTTTTAACTTGCGTAGGCCTTTCGTTACTTGTAAACAGTTATTGAATATGTGCCCCTGTAAAATTACGGATTGTGTGGTTTTATGCATGCTGACTTGGTTTTGTTCGTGCAGTTTGGCAGGAAGTAATGTTACCTCTGTTGGAGATGAAGAACTACTCCAGTACTGTGATTACCTACCTCAGANTGTTAGCAAGGGGGTGAAGGAAGGAAGCATGTGTGAGCGAGCATGCAAGTGTGAGAGAGTGGGTGTGCAACTTTGAGTGTATGTGTGGGTATTTTTTGTTAGGTTTTGGGTTTTTTGTGTGTTAGTATTAGAATCATTAAATACTTATTCATAGTAATTAAATTTTTGTTCACAGTTTTTTTTTTTAACTTGCGTAGGCCTTTTGTTACTTGTAAACAGTTATTGAATATGTGCCCCTGTAAAATTACGGATTTTGTGGTTTTATGCATGCTGACTTGGGTTTGTTCATGCAGTTTGGCAGGAAGTAATGTTACCTCTGTTGGAGATGAAGAACTACTCCAGTACTGTGATTACCTACCTCAGAGATATTCTTAACAACAGCTCAAACACCAAACCACTAAGTTCTGACCAGTTCTTTGCCTTGTTTGATGTTATTCACTCCCCAAAACTAACGCTGCAAAACACATTACGACAACAGTTGCTGGCCGTTTCTGCTCCTCTAAGGGTACGTATGATTGCTGTGATCACCATAACACCTATATTAATGCTTACTGATGTTGGTCAATAGGATAACAAACAAACAGAAACAACCTGAAAAAGAAAAATAACGGACAACTGCAGTGAATAATCATTTCCTGGTTTCATGTCCAGTTTGTTGTCTTTCACTCGTTGGTTCATATTATATTGACTGTTATGTTTTTATATGGTTCCTAGCTTTTTGTTGTTTATTTTCCAGGATTTGTTTGGTTTTCAATTTCTTTGTTTTGTTGTTAGGCTTATTTCCAGCAATGGGTACAGTACAGTGAATACTCAAAAATATCTTGCATTACTATTATTAAAGAATGAAAATGATAATAAAAAAAAAAATTAAGAAAATGTACTGTATAATTTTTATAAAAAAATGGTTGTGCCATTCTTATTTTAACCACAAAATATCAATTTGGGATTGTAATAGGATGCTGAGATAAAATNACAACAGTTGCTGGCCGTTTCTGCTCCTCTAAGGGTACGTATGATTGCTGTGATCACCATAACACCTATATTAATTCTTACTGATGCTGGTCAATACGATAACAAACAAACAGAAACAATCTGAAAAAGAAAAATAACGGACAACTGCAGTGAATAATCATTTCCTGGTTTCATTTCCAGTTTGTTGTCTTTCACTCGTTGGTTCATATTATATTGACTGTTATGTTTTTATATGGTTCTTAGCTTTTTGTTGTTTATTTTCCAGGATTTGTTTGGTTTTCAATTTCTTTGTTTTGTTGTTAGGCTTATTTCCAGCAATGGGTACAGTACAGTGAATACTCAAAAATATCTTGCATTACTATTATTAAAGAATGAAGATGATAATAAAAAAAAAATTAAGAAAATGTACTGTATAATTTTTATAAAAAAAATGGTTGTGCCATTCTTATTTTAACCACAAAATATCAATTTGGGATTGTAATAGGATGCTGAGATAAAATNAAAAAAATGGTTGTGCCATTCTTATTTTAACCACAAAATATCAATTTGGGATTGTAATAGGATGCTGAGATAAAATTATTTAAAACTGGTGTGTACTCGAGAAATTTATTTTTAATCCTCACTAAGATGTGAAGAAATGTGCAATTATAGGAACAGAAAAACATGCTTTGACCTGCTTGCTTCAGATAATATGAGTGAGGTATGTATGGCACTCCCTGGAGTGAGCATGGCCAGACATGCCACCTTCTCCACTATCGCTCTCCGCTACCGGAGTTGGCCTGGAGAGGCCTGCAGTGTTCAGTGTTGTAAGTCTATAGAGTGGTGTGGTGTGGTGCTAATGTGAGACTAGCAGTTTACATGTAACTGTAAATGTATGGGTACTGTAGTACAATAGTGTAGGCCTAGTAACATACATAAGAAACGTACTTGTAGTGTTTCACTTGACAGACTCATAAGTAAAGTAATCAAGCCCTCCATGGGCCTGATTTTAGATACGATGGAAGAATGCACAATGTGTATACAAGTAGATCTTAAGTAAGGTTTTCAAAAGTGCTCAGTTTACCGTGAACAGCCTTTAGTGTAGTGATGGCCCGATACTGAAGAAACCCGATACCGATGAAGGTTCCGATATTTAGGATTTTACCGATCCGATACCTGTAAAGTGTAAACCTATATTTTCATTTATCATACTGTAAGCAAGCATTTGTCACTAAAGTGTATGAGAGAAAACGGCTGCCTGGAAAAGTTTTGTTTGCAATAAGCTAAATAGACTTGCTGTTAAGTGAGATTTACTTTATGCATGGTATATCAAAGCAGCAAAAAAAAAAAAAAGTTAAACATTATACAAAATTACAGCTCACTACATCATATTACAAAATTAAGTTAAGGTTGCAAGTAAGTCGCTAGTCTACAAAAAATATTTAAAGGACAGGAATGAAAACTAAGCTAACAAGCCACGATCACTTTGTTTACTTTGAGAAACGTACGTCAAACATAAGACTGCTTTACCAAAAATTAAAATGTAATCCGTGAAGTGAAAAATAATGATGGGTATGTACATTCTAATTTGTTTTTATCGTCAGGAATTTTTTTAAATTGAAAAGAAAAAAAAAAATTAAATTATTGCATATTGACATTTCAAATTAATTATGTTCTTTTTTAGTCGTATTGCTGCAGTCTGATGTTAAGNTAAATTTAAATTATTGCATATTGACATTTCAAATTAATTATGTTCTTTTTTAGTCGTATTGCTGCAGTCTGATGTTAAGAGTNAATTAAATTATTGCATATTGACATTTCAAATTAATTATGTTCTTTTTTAGTCGTATTGCTGCAGTCTGATGTTAAGAGTTGAGATAATTAAGTGTGCAGCAGAGGAGAGAAAATACTTGAGGTTAAAATGGCCATTACCGATGTGCCGATATTTTAGTGCCGATCTCCGATAATGGTAAATGTACCGATAATACCGAGCCATCACTATTTTAGTGTATTTCAATTAACAGGTGCACCTTGGAAACACTGCTGATAACTCAACACAGTTGTTGTTAATTAATTTTATGCTAATGTCTCAGTATTACTTTTTCACAGTTTCATCACAAACAGTAATCTTAGTTCCTGGATTACACAAAAGAAAAGTTGATACAGTGTTCGCTGTGGTTTGCAATGTCTGAAGATTATTAATTTGTAGTTCAGAATGAGGCCGAGGGATACAGATGGTCAAATAACCAAACAACTGTGCATTCACTTTTGTGATTTATTTCAAGCACTGTGAACGGAAAAACCAAACACCTGAGTTAACTGTGATTTCAGACTGTCTGGAGAAAAAGACTGTTGCTATCTACCTGTTCAGAAGAACCGCAAAGACTTTTTGAAACATAGAGTTTAGAAAACACCCATGAAGATACAGTATATATTTTATTTTATGGTTAGGTTTACTGCACAGTATAAAAACAAGAAAAATTTTCTGAACTTGTGCCATTACAAGGAAAACTTCCGTGTTGATGAAAAACGACATTTTTTAGCAATAGTGCATGGAAAAGGGCCGTGAGTAGAGCGTTGAAGAGATTGGCAGCATCCGCAAGTTGTCAAAAGCTGTATGAAGAGCAGGTAATGAATGACCTTAAGGAAATTCCGTAACTGGGAAAAAGAGAACATTTTGGGGTTGAGCTTCACCAGTGGCAACTGTAGACATCCATCAAGGAGGGGGGGCTAATTGAGCTGCATTGCAATCAAGCCATATGTTTACCAATACTTATTAAGTTTTAATGCTACAAATAAANCCGATATTTTAGTGCCGATCTCCGATAATGGTAAATGTACCGATAATACCGAGCCATCACTATTTTAGTGTATTTCAATTAACAGGTGCACCTTGGAAACACTGCTGATAACTCAACACAGTTGTTGTTAATTAATTTTATGCTAATGTCTCAGTATTACTTTTTCACAGTTTCATCACAAACAGTAATCTTAGTTCCTGGATTACACAAAAGAAAAGTTGATACAGTGTTGGCTGTGGTTTGCAATGTCTGAAGATTATTAATTTGTAGTTCAGAATGAGGCCGAGGGATACAGATGGTCAAATAACCAAACAACTGTGCATTCACTTTTGTGATTTATTTCAAGCACTGTGAACGGAAAAACCAAACACCTGAGTTAACTGTGATTTCAGACTGTCTGGAGAAAAAGACTGTTGCTATCTACCTGTTCAGAAGAACCGCAAAGACTTTTTGAAACATAGAGTTTAGAAAACACCCATGAAGATACAGTATATATTTTATTTTATGGTTAGGTTTACTGCACAGTATAAAAACAAGAAAAATTTTCTGAACTTGTGCCATTACAAGGAAAACTTCCGTGTTGATGAAAAACGACATTTTTTAGCAATAGTGCATGGAAAAGGGCCGTGAGTAGAGCGTTGAAGAGATTGGCAGCATCCTCAAGTTGTCAAAAGCTGTATGAAGAGCAGGTAATGAATGACCTTAAGGAAATTCCGTAACTGGGAAAAAGAGAACATTTTGGGGTTGAGCTTCACCAGTGGCAACTGTAGACATCCATCAAGGAGGGGGGCTAATTGAGCTGCATTGCAATCAAGCCATATGTTTACCAATACTTATTAAGTTTTAATGCTACAAATAAATGTCTAAACTTATTAGATAGACTAATTTTTTTATTATATGTTACTATATTGAGTGTATTTATTAATACTGCAGAATTACCAATATACTAAGTTTGAAGAATAATCTCATTTTACACCATATAAAATCAACGTCCAAGGGAGGAGCTAAGCCCTTTTAGCCCTCCCTTGGGTCCACCACTGAGCGTCACCTCTGTTGCTCAAAGAAGGCATTGCAACAGAAGTTATTATTTTTTTTTTGGCAGATTAGTTTAGCTGTGTGCAAACTATTTCTGGCACCCAGAACTACGTGTTTTCGTACCCCTGGGTAAGGTGGGCCGTGGCAAAATTAAAGTTTGTACAAAATCTTTTCCTTTGCAGAAACTGGGATTGAGTTTCTTGTGACAACATGTGAAAATATGTTGATTCTTAGTGACGTGTGATTATGTAGTAACAGTGTACAGCAACACATGGTGATTGGCTCGTGTTTTGGCAAAAGTTGGAAATATAGATTAAATCTAATTGGCATATTTCTCTACCCTACAGTTGTGTCAACTTTCTCTTATTGTAAAGCAACAGATTATCTCTCAGGATCCTGTAATGATCTCAAATAATTTTTTGGGTTTGAAATAAGAGTGGTACAAGGAATTTTACTTTTTTTTTTTTTGTTAATTTTTTAATTTAAAATATTTATTAAATCTTGTAAAAAAGAATTATGTAGGAAACTTTTGTAAAGTAGCAGCATGTTATGCTAAGTTTCTTAACAGAGCTTACAAATTTACCTTATTTGAGTATTCTGGTATCAATCATTCCAGACTTAGCCATTTGTGCTATTAAAAAAAATGCACACTTAAATTTTTTAATTTTTTTTTTTTTTTGCTATTTTTGACAATTAATTGTAAAATAATTATTCAAATAAATTTGTAAAAAAAAAAATTCCATGTACTTTGAGTACAAACTATAAAGAAAATATTGAAATATGAGAGGGTCAGGTAGAATTTGTACTAAGAGTGTGCTGATTTGACACGCATGTACACTATTCTTTGTCGTTACGTGTGGATGATCGTTTCAGGCACAAGCTTTCCAACACGACCCAGAAAAGAGACTGCAATGTTTTTTCCAACCATTATTGGAGAGGTTACGACCATCAGCAACCAAAGAACTGAAAGAAGAGGTATTTATATATTTTTAGAAATATTTGCCATCAGGAAATTTGAAACCAAGATATAGGACTATCAAGTCTTCTTACATGGTGCACATATGTACAATGTTGCAGCTACTGAATTGTTTGGTGTTATGCCTATCAAAAGATCAGCATTCCTTCAGCATTTGGAGGCAACTTTACACAAAGACTTTGGCTCAGTCAGCTGTTCTACTGAAGTATTTGGGTATGTATTTACAAAACACACATGTTAGAACATAGTGGAATTTTTGCCACTTTTTACTATAAATCTGATTTAATTTTATTATTTAGGGTAATTGTTATATTGTATATACTAATATTTTTATCATCTTTTCAATTTCGAACTAAAGTATTAAACATTAAATTTGTTGACTTCTTGCTGTAACTCATTTGACGTAGCTGTTTGGCAACTGCCAACCTGATCATGCTTTCTAAGTACTTTGTTTTTTGGTAGTTGAGTTAACCCGTCAATAAAAAGTCAAGAAATTTTTTATTCTAGCCTGAAAACATTTATTTATTGATAACTAAGAATTGAGTAAATTTTTTGGGTAGTAGGAAGAGTAGCATATAAATTTGGGTTACCATATTGGTAGTGGGTAGTGCGTTGTTGGTTTTGGAACAGGTGATAAGTGAAGATGTCTTGAATAGAAGGTTTCCCTGGTATATGTGCTTATTTTGGTAGTGGCAGTACAGCAATTATTTTTGTAGTTTGTAGATGATCAAGCTTTTGTTGTGTTACAAAAAGTATTAGTTGAAAATTTCTTTGAAAATGAATGTATTAAAGTAGAATTGTAGTACTAATTTCTTAGAAATTGAGCAAAATGATGGCCCTAGAAGTGAAACATGAACAATAGGCAAGTGATGTTAATTTATTATCAAAAGTTGCTGATATTTGAAACATTAAAGTATTCCAGAACTTTAAGTCCATTATCAATACAAAGAGTAACATTGAACTCAACAGTGCTTTATTTTTTAACATAATTCAAGATAGGTTGCTATAAGTCTGTTCATTATTGCTTCATGAACCATTATACTGTGGAACATCTAACATTTTTCATGAGACTAACAAAAATTTCCATATATCCAGACATTCGTGGCTGTGGATTTGCCATGCAGATCAACCATAAACAAAAAATAACCGTGTTAATCTTCGTGTTGAACATACTGAAAGGCTTATTAATTGTACGTCAAGTTCAAAGGAATACAGTACTAATGAAAACCTGTAAAAGCAATCTGCATAAATAAGACATTTATTTCAACTCCACTCACCGACTAATGAAAAAAGTACAAACATGAACTTAAATTCTTGTCAAACTTGTGAGTTACTGTGATACAAAAACAGGCAATTCACTTTTAAATTTCAGAAAACAATACTGTTTTAAGAGTTAAAATTTCTTCAATATACTCACACTGCAACTGTTTAATAAAAATTTCATTTTGAAAACCTGCACAGGAAATAGCTTCTGATGTAGCAGAAGTAATATCCTTAGAGCAATGAACAACAGTCGCAGGCCAAGAAAAGTGATAGTTATCTTAATAGACAGAAAACTGCGCAGTATGTATCTGGAATGTTCTCATTTCCGCTTTTGCTTTTAAATTTACAAATGAGCATTTTTTTTTTCTTACTAAAGATGTGCTGTGTAATTTGAGACATGTAAATATTTATTATTTTTGTGACCAAGTATTGCAAGTTTATTATGACATAGCGACAAAAACAACTGTAAGTTACTTCAGAGTTGTAAATAACATAAATATGCCTAAATGCAGTGCAATTGAGACATCGGCAAGCAATGTGCCACTTGTGCTTGGCTTATTGTGCATGTTCGTAGTATATTGCTTTTATTTTTTCATTGATTTGTGGATTGTCATTCTTGATTTTTTCTGACCAACTTCTAGAGGAGAAAGAACATTAAACAGTGTCCATTTAAGTAATAGTTTGATGCATATAAAAAAAATGATATACTTTCTTTGCCATTTTTGTTTTTCTGGAGATTTTATATATTTGCATTTCTACCTTCTGCTCCTCTATTTAATCATTAAATTCAGTAATTATTTTGCAATATTCATGTACTGATACTGATAATGTTTTAGTTTGTTTTTCTTACTTACAGAATATACTATGTCTTGTTGAATGCAGAATTGAAGGTTTTGTTTTGTCAAGAGTAGAACATACTTGTATAATAATAATTATTATTTTTTGCAGATTCTAATTGGGAAAACTGTAAATCTCGTTTGCCACTGAAAGTTTTATGGGACACACTGACAACTTTTAAAGTGACCAATGAGGAACTGGGGAAAGGGAAGCATAAGGAAGACCACCTGAAAGATTGCCAGAAATATTCAGAGGTAACATTCCAGACATACTGTGTAAACAGTTATTACAGAAAATAAATACAGGAGATTTTCATTTGCTCTCAGCTCCCTTACATTCGCTTGTAATTTTGAAGCTAAGGGACATAATGGAATGAAATTTGACATGGAGCATATTTTTTCCTAAAATAGTTTTGAAAAACAAAAATGTAGGTTAGAATTAGTTACCATCTATTTTTTGCCTGCAAAAGATTTTTTGTGCCACTGCACTATTTGTTTTAATCATTATTTTCCATTTTTCCGACTATACTATTCATTATTTATATTTTAATAAAGTAAAAAATTTGTTTTACGACTTTAAAATAAGGCACTGTAGATAAGTTAAAAAAAACTTTCGTGGACGTGTCCTGAATAGCTGATGTTTTAAGTAAGGAGTAACTACCATAGTGTAATGAGTATAGCATATAACACATTCACTATAGCGACAATTTTTGAATGCACTACTGTGTTGTGTATTAGATACACTGATAATATCTTAATTAAAAATGAGCTTTCTCTGTACTCTCTCACTAACGATATCACTCTTACTTAGAGTTGAAATACGTGTAAGTGGTTTATTTTTTTGTGTGCGACTTTCCCGGAAACAAAGAGGGATGGGGAAAAGTATTCATCACAGAAGCAGCTGGAAGAACGGACTAACCGTAGCAAATGAGAAGGGAAGGTTTTCAAGCAAAAGTGAGATGGAGAATATGGAGATACTGTATTGCGAAGAGAGAGTAAATTTTATGCTGCACAGCAGTCTGTTCATCATTTACAGGCTATATATCTGAATAGCATGCAGCCTTCGACTTTATAGCAAAGGCCACTGCTGTTCTTGAAAATAAAAGTGCCTACTATTACACAGTGAGATCAGATTTAGTAGCAGTATCATTCAAATGGTTCAGGTAGATGTAATTTGTGTTTATTTTTTGTTTTTTGTTGCATGTGTCCGAGAGGGCAGAAAAAATGTTTTATCATAGTTGTCAGGGATTGTCGGTTATTATAATTTTAATGAGCTTTACGTAAACTATGGCCACATGGGGAAAATACTGCTATCAGATGTGCCACACTGCATTTCACTGTCAATTTGCCAGTTTACATGCGTGTAACAATACATAATTAGAAAAAACGGGTGCCCAGGAAGTAAGTGCAGCGATAACTTGCATGAAATGATGCTACATAGTAATTTTCAGAAGTAACAATAATTCGCTATAGTAATAATTTTGATGCACAACACATCAGACTCGTGGGAACAAGATTCTCTTTTTGAGCCAGTCGTTGGCTTGCGCCTGGAGACTCAGTGTCGGTAGTTCAAGGTAGCTGGTAGACTGAGGGTCTGAGTTGGCAAATGGACAATGCTCTGCTCGATTCGGATAGGGTGAGCTCTCCAGCTCTGGCTCTGGGGAGCTGGGCGGTATAAACGGTAGCTGGTTTGGGGTGGGTTCCGGCTAGGGTTCTGAACTGGTGTTCGTTGGGGTGGGTGACTCTGTGCGCTTACCACTGATCGAGTTGTCGGTCTGGCAGCGGACTCTTGGTGACAGATGTAGTAAAGAGTTGGAGTTACCCCAAGTGGAATAAGCTACATTGGCCGACTTGTCAGTGGGAGGGTGAGGCCCAGCCCAAGGATGATGTGTGATACTGGACCGGAGTTCTTGGGGCAGAACCAGTGGTGGTGCTACTGCTTGGCGTCGGGCTAGCTGAACTTGATCTCTCAGGTCCTCATATTGGCAATAACAATAGCCAATCAGATCGCAGACTGACCTCTGGTGTACTGCCTTTTGCAGCGACTCCCATGTCAGGAGGGGAAAAAGAATCAACACAATTAGTAAACAATGAAGATAATTGCACCTAGGCTGTAAAGTGTAATTTTCCTTTGTATCACAGTGTTAAAGAATACCTACGTCTGTGTTATGATTGTAGACCCTAGATTCCAAGCAGTTGTAACATTGCAGTTTTTGAGGGTTATGTTTACTGTTGGTCAGAGATATTTTAATTATATATGATTACAGAATACTTGCTTATGTTGTCAATTCATTTAATGCATTTTCCAAATTCAGCTTTAGCATAGGAGTTAAACATAATGCAGTATAATCTTTGGGTATTTTAATATTTTATTGACATAGAGATCATGTGTAAGTATTTTTCATTTGTTTCTAGACTGCATTCAGTACTCCATGTTGTGGTTGTTATTTTCCAATTATTCCCTAGAGGGTAGAAAGCAATTGAATGTTTATTAAACAAATTCACGAAAGAAAATTATACTGTCTCTCGTCTCGCCATTGCTGGTTGGCGGGAAATGTGGCATGGTCAGACGACAGCCAGTCTGAGGACAGGTAACAACATAAGCAAGGCAGAAGTAAATTTCTTTAGAAAATCTCTTGCTGCCACCTCCAGAGTGGATGCATGGATGGGATTTAATACAGAAAATTGATATAATACTGAAGAATATAGAGATTAATCTTGAATGTAATTGCTGAAATAAGTTTTTAATTTTTAAAGTATTGATAAAGAAGAAATATTTATTAATGATTTAATTGTTTTTTAAGAAAAAAGAATGTATTTTTTTTTTTTTGTAGAAACAGTAAAATGTTAAAGAACCAAGAATTACAACTTTTTAATTTCAAATTTGAAATGTTACAACTGGCGCCTGTGTTAATTGTATTGTGATTATACTAAAATTTAACACAGTATTACTGGCTGAACACGAAATTTCTTTTGCAATGGGAGTTATAACGTCACAATGACTGCAGACGAGCAACATGAAAGTAAATCTGAATCCGAGCCACAATCATCTTGTTTGCTTTGGTCTAATGTTGAGGAATAAAAACAAAAGGTAAAACACACACACACAAAATCATCAAGTTAAGAGTTCAAGAGATACCTTGTAACATTGCAGTTTTTCGGGTTTGTTGACGTTGATCATAGACATTTTCATTATGTATGATTAAATAGTACTTGTTTGTGTTGTCACTTCATTTAATATTGTTCCAAATTACGTTTTATTATACTAGTCAACAGTATAAAATCTGTGGGGTAATTATTCAGAATAGGTGCTTTTCTGAAAAGAAAAAATCACAGAAAGTGGTATATTTCCACCCTACTAATCACACAGAACACAAATTTACTAGGGGCATTAACGTATTACTGTTACAAACCACAAGTACGAATTTCATAATATGTGTCCACCTAACCTAACTTTACCTAACCCCACAATGAATGAATCACTATTTTACAATTTTAATCCAACCTAAGATTGTAGGGTTTTAATCTATCCTAGGATTGTAGGGTGTTAATCTAACCAAGAATTGTTGGGTTTATTTAGTATGGTCTACTTATTTTACCATTACGCCCTCCTCAATATTAAAAAGGTAAGCTGTGCAGAACCCATTTATGTTACTTATGTGGGTCTACGACGTTTCTTTCAGAAAAGCCCCTATTCTGAATAATTACCATCTGGGGTTATTTTAATAGCTTATTGACATAGAGATTATGTGTAAGTATTTTTCATTAATTTCTAGACAGTATTCAGTTAGTTATTTTCATTTCTTCTCTAGAGGGTAGTCAGTATTAAATGTTTATTAAACAAAAGTACTAAATAAAATTGTCCTGTTTGTCTCTCGTCTCGCCATTGCTGACTGTCATAGAGATGTGTCATGGTCAGACAGCCAATCGGAGGACAGGAGGAGACAACATAAGAAAGACAGATGTAAAATAGAAATAATTTTTTCTTTAGAAGATCTCACCACCTCCAACGAGGGACGTGTGTCGTACAATATGAAAGTTTTAATGATTTAAAATATAATGAGATTGCTGAAAGATGTTTTGTAAGATGAAGAATTGATAATTGAATAATAAGGAAGATTGATTTTTATTGTGTTTGAAAAGATAAATTGAAATAAGTTTTTGAATTTTTTGGAGAAGACGAACTGAAAATAAACAGACATTTGCAAAGCTGAGGAGTTTAACATGGTAATTGAAATTAAATGTTATAAACGGCCCCCAACGTATTAATGGTAGAGTTGTGATTTGCCTGAAATTTAACAACCTGAGTGAGCCAGTTAATTCCCAGAAAAGTGACCCATTCTTTTGGTGGCATAAGAACATGAGAAACTTTCCTCTATTGCCTCCAATAACCCAGCATTATTTAGGGATTATAGCCACCTAAGTGTCGAGTGAGAGATTGTTTAGCAGTGCTAGCAATGCAGTTTCAATTAGACGAGAAAACCTGCTTGCAGAACATGTGGAAGAACTTGTGTTTCTGCATGGAAGATAATCCAACCTTTTACCATACTATTATTGCTGAATTTTTCACGAATCTTTCTGACCATAAAATATAGTACAATTTATTGTGAAAGTGTGAAAAACTGAAAATTCACACCATCATATGCCAAGGCGTTTTAAATTATGTTTTCTGGTTAGTATATTACTTAGTACTTACTGTAACTGCCATAAACACACACAAGATAGACATTTTTATCATGGTGTCTTACTGGTTTTTACTACCTGTATGTATCAAAATGTGTGTTTAGGAATTTTAAAAACAAACTTTATTATTGTTGTACTTCAGTATCGATAATTCCATTTGGCGAGTATGAAAATTCCATGGATCGTTGCAATATTTTTAATTTCTTGGGATTTGTGTATGAGAAAGAAAATGTATTTCACAGAAAAAATAATAATTTTGTGTCGTGGCAAAACATAGTTATAAGAATTCTCTATCTCGTCTCGAACTAAAAAAGTGCTTCTTGCACATGGCTAATATAAATATATATGTTGTTTGTATATGTTGGTCTCACTTCGCACCTCGTAGCCAAGTCCAGAAGATCAGTAACGAAATTCTCGTTACCTAAGTAGGTGGCACTGCTAACCTGATCCAATGGACTACTGTAATTAATCTTAAGAACTTAATTTGCAGACATGCATGTGTGCGCACACCGATTACTGTTTAGCATCCATAATCCATTGTCTTTTAAGGTGGTTGTACATGTTTGTTTTTGGTTATATCCTTGGACAATGAAGGCATATATGTGTGGATTAGGCATTTTTTATTAAGTTCGGTTCGAGTTTGATGAATTATAGCATGGTTCGTGTACAGTTTTGAAAATTCTGTTCAAGTTTGGTTCAATATAAATTTTCTAGGTCAAGTTCTAGTTCAGTTCATTGCCAAAATGTGGGTTCATCCCACCTCTAGTGTGGATTATTCCTAACAGGGGGCTCCTCAGTGGTGTCAGAAATGTGATGTTCTAAGGTTGGCTGCAGAATGTGTTTATCTTTGTTAGTGAAATTCCTTACAATATGCATGGTTTGGACAAACGTTATAGTTAGTTGTTATTAGGGGCAGTTAGGTTGAGAATAGTTGAAAGGATTAGGGTAGACGTATAGCCTAAGCAAAGGGACACATTCTAAAAGGGTGTCAAGCAGGATAATTTGTTGGGTTGCATCTGTCCAGATAAGAGTGGCTCGTGGTGCACTGAAGGTGCTAAAGGCATTTCCCATATCTGAAGGATATTGATTATTAAAAGTGAAGTTAAAGTGACCAGAAATAATGATACTGCTACTAGTTGATGACTAGTTTTATTGTTCACGATTAAAAAAAACTGGACAACACATGTATTACAATTATATAAGATTAATCACACTACTACTTCTAGGTGAGAGGGTCTGGTGCGACTGCTCCAACCGTACCGAAAAAAGATATAAGTTGTATGAAGTACATACAAATACACAATAATCAAAAAGTGCAGGTCTTGAAGTGATGGTACTTAGCTTTGACTAACTTGGGGAGGTTCAGATAAGGTTGAGTGTGGATTGCACACCGCAGATGCCCTGAATGAGCTCTGGTAGATAGCATGGGTAGACGCTAGATGACACTGGCTGGTGTTGGATGTTGGCGGTCTTGGCAGGACTCGAAGGTTGGTGGCAGATAGCGCAGTTGTAAAGGCTTTGAATCTCAGCGGTGGTGTTCTGTTGCTCTGTGAGGGAACAGGGTTTGGGGTAGCCTTTCTCAGGACAAACCTTGCCTGAGAGATGCCACAACACAAGTCCAGGTCTGGCCCAGCACATGGACCTATATACTCGCGTGACCACTGGCCGGCTGGACGTCAGGGGCTGCTGGCCCTTCTCTTCCACTCTATGGTGGCTGCGCACAGTGATGTGCATGGCTGACAGCGGGTGGGAATACGTGCTGCACAGGTGATTGCTTATGCACTGGGTTTCTTAATTCATTCTCACTTGTAGCTTAGTCGAGCATTGCCATGCTGTTCGTTAAATGTTAAACTCTACCAACCACAGGCCTTCGAGGAGCCCTGTGGTTCGTAAAGTTGTCTGTATTGGGCTGTGGTTGCTTCCACTTTACTGTGTGCTTGCTTGGTGACATGTTGATAAAAATAGGATGGTTAAAAGCATCATCCGTTAATTTATCTTGCCATTGTCAGTTGTCATTATAGCAAGGTTCCACTGTATGTGCAATTGTTCATAAAAGCTACTTGTTCTACAGATAAAAATGTATGCATGATATTGTATATACTTTTCAGTGGTGAGTTCGTAACAAAATATATTGTATACAATTTTGATAATGTAAAACACATCCTCCAGAAAACAAAGTACATATAATTCCATAGCATTTGATCAGGCAGCTGGTTGCTGGTACAGTGCAGCGACACTGTGCTTGTTACAAAGTGACACAAGGTACCTTGGGCACTTTTGGAACTGCAAAGCCATCTAGTGGAACAAGAAGCATCTACATGTTGGAGAAACAGGGTGGCCGTCGAGTGTATGACCCTGTTCCATGAAAATATTTTACAGATAATCTTCAAAAAAATGAAAGAAATCCATGAATGGTATAATTCACACTCTTGAATTGCAGTTTGCAAATGTTCTTTCAAAAATGCTGTCAGTGATACTGCAGAACAAATAGTGGTTGTCTATATTGCATTTCCGTTTTCATTATAAAAATTCTGGCTGCTGTCAACATCTGAAACTATCGACCATGTGCTGCATGCCGAAGCAAAGTGAACTAACTACTGTATGTACAAAATGTGTACGGCCAAGAAAAAATCAGCAGTGTCATTTTTGTTGAACATTCAGTTTAAAATGCAGTGTTTTATTTATAGCGAAAGAAAATTGTGTGAATTATTTTGCTTCTTTAAAAGAAAACTTGATTATTTTTACAGACTATAATGGAATTTAGAGGCCGGAAAGCTATTTGAAATTGATGAATTGAACTTGGACTGCTGGAGAAAAGTACGATGCAATATTTACTTCCAAAAACAATATTTTATTTTGTGATTTTGGCAAAGTTAAATGTATATGTTTTGATGAAAAATCATTTTTAACGAAAGCAAAATTATACTTCTTATTTGAATTAAATTTCCTGCTTAGTGGTGGGGCAGCCTGTGGCTTTATATGGAAATCAATTTTTGCTAAAAAAAAATTTCCCAAAAAACGTTATGCCTACAAATGCTTCTTCATGTTACGGAAGGTGTTCACTAATACAATATTGAAGTCACAGTCACAGTCACAGTTCCTTTCCAAGTGTTTTCATGGAGTTTCATTAGTCAATTGCTTGTTACAATATAATTCCTGATACAAATAAATTTTGATGGGGTGTGTGTGTCAGTTGACCTTGGTGACCAAAGAGTCATAAATTACGTCTTCAAAGAACAAAACAGTTTTTTCCACGCTGAAATTAAAGGTATGGTAGCATCCTGCTGAAAATAACCAGTGAGGAGTTGCTAGGTGTCAAACTGATTCACATTTATGATCAGTATTTTCAATATCCTATACACCCAAGTGAAATAATTTGATCCAATATATAAACTTTACAGCTGACCTCAAAATTTGTAATAATAAAAACTTTTAAATTGTTTCTCAGGAAAGCATGTTCAGTTTTTCAGGGGACAGTTAGTTGCATCGTGATTCACACGTCAGTCCACATCCAAAAACGTATGTCTACGATTCTGCACTGGATGCAGGAACTGAGAGAAATTTTTTTTATACAGTTGAACCAGTAAAGTAATAGATCACTTTTGTGTGGTTCAAAATGTATATGTAAATAATCCATTATTTCTTGCATGCATCCTAAAACACATGATTAACTATTATCTTCTCTCTCTTCAACTAGCAGTTGCACAAATGTTTACATATTTCTGAAACAAGAGAGACAGTATTGCATTTGTGTTCAGGGCAAATTTTTTTTACAATCAATAAACTTTTTAATTAACCTAATTTAATCCATAAACAAAATAATTCACTTAAATGTTACTTGTAACATATCAGCTTTTCTTTGTTTGTGGATAGCTTCTTCTTCAGCAAACTCTCTTTTAAGTGTATTTTGGCTGTCACTTATTACCTTCCACATCCATCATAAGAATGTCTGTCATTGTTTTGCTCGCAAGTAATTAAAACTTCTGTCATTGTTCCTAGATACGCAAAAAAGTTAAAATGAAGTTAATGTTTGGGGTTTTTAATTTATCACCTGAGTTAACAATGTCACTGTCTGGGCTGAATTTATATCCAAACTAATATTATAAATCAGAAAGTGTGTTTGTTTTGTTTGTCCTTCTTTCACATCGCAACGGAGCGATGTGATTTTTTGCACAGAGATAGTTGGGGGGCCGGGAAGTGACATAGGCTACTTTTTATCCCAAAAAAATCTCATTCCCGCAGGAAAAAATTGAGTAAAAATAGCGCTCTGGGCACAACGCTGCGTCAATGTAAGTTGTTATGGTCCATACCGTATAAGAAGGCCACTTTCTGACAGTCAGTAAGTGGCAACTTAACGCATACGAAACAAACAAAGCACCATTTACAAAATCCTGTATCAGCCGATGCACGAACGAACAAAAGTTAAAATTATGTTGGCTATTCTGAGTGCACTGCCGATGCACATCAGAAAAAAAAAATTCGCGGATAAGGAGTTTGTAGATTTATTAATACATTTTATTTTACGAGGTCACAAAACAATCGTTGTTAGTGTTAAAAACTAAACTTCGTGATAATGTAGTTATGTTGAGGTGATCAAAATGAAATGTACAATAGAACGATACGACGTGGAAAAGTTTTCTGAAGTCGTGCTAACTTCAGAAAGCTTTTTCACGTCGTATCATCCATCTCAAACCTTGCTTTCAACACGTCAATGATATTAATTCCAAAAGCATACAAAAATATTGCATTATATTGTTGAATTATTTTTTCTAATAATTTGACGAAACTACACGAATTTTAAATATATTTCCAGCCCGTAAAATAAGAATTATCAACTTTAAAAAATACGCTATCTGTTGACCATAAAGAGAGTTACTCAAAACTTCGTCGTGATGTGCTGCGCGCTATCTATCGGATATTCTGCGAGCTATTACCGGCCAGAAATGAACCTCATTCCTGCGCGATATATAACGAATTTACAAACATATGCCAATAGTTAAATTATTCCAAGAGCTCTGCATAATTTTTAAAGTGACACATATTTCATATACAACGATTTGGAGTACAAGTCATTTATATCCGACCGGTAATCGTTCGTCTACGTAAATTATACGCCATATTGTTCTCTCGAAACCCATCTCCTTGATTCCGTAGACACGCGTGAATAGTTTCTAAGCAATTCTATCGTTATTCCACGTCACATATTTCCAACTCGAATATATTAGCTATAACGTCCAAAGTGTAATAATAGATACAACAGACCGTCTCGCAAATTTTAACCCAAATTCACTATCTCGGACAAATTAAAAAAGAGTTATCAAATATCTAACATTTTATATTTTTACTTTTATAACCTACTTATATTTTTAGACAGATGTCAGTCTTAAAATATCTTAAAATTTGTTTAGCATTACAGTACAATGAGAAGTGGATTAGCTGACAGCGTGTTGATAAAAANTAAGCATTACAGTATAATGAGAAGTGGATTAGCTGACAGCGTGTTGATAAAAAATACAGCCCCGACGTGACGGACCAGCTGATGGCGGAAGGATACGTAGTCAGATGTAAACAGTGGCGCTACTTTCGCCGAGCTGTCAAAAAGTGGCCTTCTTATATGGTACAGAATATAATGTCACACAAAAAAGTGATAGAGGCCCTAAACCGAACTCCACAGGATATACGAAACAATACAGACATTATGGGAGGAATGGTTGTATTACTGGCTGGGNGGCCCTAAACCGAACTCCACAGGATATACGAAACAATACAGACATTATGGGAGGAATGGTTGTATTACTGGCTGGGGACTTCCGCAAAACTCTACCGGTGATTCAGAGGGGCACACCTGCAGATGAAATCAAAGCTTGTCTCAAGTCCTCAAGCTTATGGGCAAAGGTCAAGAAATTCAGCTTGACGACAATTAAGAGAGTGCACCTCTACAATGACGTTGATACAGTAGAACCCGCTTATAAGGTTCCCATGTAAAGGGTTTTCCCGCCTATAATGCAAGATTTTTCTAGCCAGGAATGTTTCTCCATAAGAACAATAACAGACATTCCCAGAAATAAGGTTTTTATTTTCCTGCNGATTTTTCTAGCCAGGAATGTTTCTCCATAAGAACAATAACAGACATTCCCAGAAATAAGGTTTTTATTTTCCTGCGAATAATGCAAATTGTGAAGGAAGCACACTGAGAAAGGAAAACCTCAATGGAAAAGATGCTCAACTTACACTGCTTTTCAAACAAAGTTTGTAGTTTTTATCC
>NQII01003921.1:71135-123552 GCA_002778355.1 Clitarchus hookeri
TATGTACCACACCACAGCTGATAGTCTTTTTGGAAGAATTTCACACTTTCCTTGTAAGCAGTGAAAGTTGCTCAAATCTCTTGCTCTGAGGCCCTAATGCCACCACCATCCAGCAAGTTTACTATCTAGCCTGACATTGACATCACTGTGTGGTGGTGGTGCCAAATGGGAGTGGATATATGGAGTATGGTAGTTTTTATAAAGTTTGTAGGTATCTAAATGTATAATTATTACTTTCTTACAGAGTTTGATATTTCAGTTTTTCAGCAGTACAAGATTAGGATATGTTTTATTCCATTGCTCAGTTTCTAGTAGGCATACATTTTTTTGGCAGTAACAGTACAAACGAGTTGAATATACTTGAAAACTGTAGCCTAATATATANTATTATATATAATTTTAAATCGTTCAGCTTCGATTGTTCTTCGAAATTCCTTCGCATAATGCAAGCTTCGCTTCGACTTCGCTTCACATTTAAAAAACGACCTTTGCACATGCCCAGTTAATATTTATGTAGTGAAAATTAATTCATCCTTGAAACAGTTTTAGTGAAAAATTAAAATGAGTGCCTCTAAGAAAAGACAAACATTTTCATTAGCTGAAAAGTTAATATTAATCAAGCACGTGGTTTATTACAGTGCATAATTTTATATCTTTTGGTGTCCAGATTCTTGAATTTTTGTGTTTCCCTCTTATAGTGTTTTCCTGCTTATAGTGTCACTTTCTTGTGGACCCCTGAAGAACCTTATAAGAGGGTTCCACTGTATNGTGTTTCCCTCTTATAGTGTTTTCCTGCTTATAGTGTCACTTTCTTGCGGCCCCCTGAAGAACCTTATAAGAGGTTTCCACTGTACAGGACATTATGCTGATACACTATTAAAAATTGGAGATGGGTGGTTAGAAACAGATGCCGGGGGCTGTGTGTCACTAACGGGGGATTTTAGTAATATGGTGCAGAGTGATATGGAACTGATTGCTAGCGTTTACCCAGATCTGCAAAGAAATATAAATGACGACCGGTGACTATATAAAGGAGCAATTCTAGCACCAAAAAATGACATTGTTAGTGCTCTGGTCTGCGTTTATGATGAGTGTCTGTCTACTAACAAATACCATTATTTCTCCTTATAAGTTGGTTACTATAACCACGTGAGCGAGGCTGCAGGTAAAAGCTAGTATAGAGATTTATATATATAAGAGAAAATATATGTGTATTAAGTAAAAGTTTATATCTAGTCATAATATTACTCGCCTAGGTCCTAGTAATCTGCCGGGGTCTGATAATGTGCCGAGGTGATTGTAGAATTAATTTCAGTTTCAACTGGTGGTTACCCTCTTGTTGAGTGAATTCAGTAAGTCATTTTCCATGCCTTTCAGCCTTTTGGTATCACTTTCCACGGCTTTACGAACACTCTTTATAAGTGGTATGATTTCACTTGCAAAGTAATCCGTACAGCTCACTTTCTTTGTGGCCGCCTCAAATTATTGTGGCAATAAGACCACATATTCCATCAGACTCCACTCTTCTGGTATAAAATGCCACTGATTGTTCACCTGAAGTCGCACATCATTCACGACCCTCTTCTGTTACAGCAGCCTCTTAAGCATATAACAAATACTGTTCCCTCTGGTTGTTTTGGCTGGAATTAACGTCTGCTCGCTGACACCAAGCTCTTTTAGAATCTTGCGAAGGAGTTTAAATGCTGATAATGAGTGTCTGAAATGGTTAATTAGGTACTCTTCTATAATTGCATGCAAGATTGTTTAAGACTTGTTTGGTTTAAACTGCCATTCATCACAACTGTGTAGCTACTAAGTGTGCTACATAACTAACTGTTATAGTGTACTCTCTGTCTAGTCCACTTACCAAGTCGGTAGAATTATCTCTCACTACACCTGTAATTTTGTCACTTATTTCCCACTAGCGAACCAGCTTGGCTTCGCTCGGTAACAATTTAGTTTTTACAGCGATACTTTGAAAGACAAAAATGGTTACTGTGGGTCATCCTTAAAAGATAAGCATATGCTATCGCTGACTTTTCTGTAGACCTTTTTGAGAGCTACAATTCTGCAGTACATTAATTTGATGTATCTCTTATGGTTTAGTCAGCACAAGCCATGTAAGCGCCCTAAAAGCGGTTTTTTACGACTTGATTACAAACGGTTCGACATTTCTCTACTATCCTTACATTAAACATAAATGTATTATACACCAAAACCTTCCTCAAGAAATTCTCTAAAGGATGTTGAAAACTGCATCAAAATCCATCAAGTAGTTTAGAAATACTAAGCTAAAACACAGACAAACGCAGATAAGCGACTTGTTTTATACTATTTAGAGATTGTTCTACGATAGAAGTCACAACAAAGGATATATGTGCACTGTATTGGAATCATAAAGAAAAGATGAAGCATTCAGGGAAAAAGAAGTACATTCAAAATAACCTGTCAGGAAGTGGTATGTTTAACTCTGTTAATTATTCAGTCATTATTTCATTATGATCATAAGTCAGCTGTCGAACTAAGGTTCTGTGTTTTCTTTCAAAATGTTCTTCAGTTTGTCCTTTGCTTTGTTGTTCGTATCAGGGATAATGTCACCAGATATATGTTGCCACCTTTGAAGTGTGCATAATGGTTCTATAACTTCCATGAACTTTTGGAAACCACCTTTAACAGTGCTAAATAGTTAGCATTTGTTTAGTATATTATTTTACATTATGGTATTAAATGTTTGTGACAGCTGTCAGCCTCGTGGAACGTCAGTCCTGCAGATATTGCAATTAACCAATGACAGTTTGTCTGTGAAAAATATTTCCAAACAGCACTTGAGTTTCCCATAGTTGACAGCTAAATTTTACCCACTCATTCAATTAAACATATATTAATTCCAACATATAGCAAATGATCCACGGCATACAAACTTTCAACCTTTGAAGCAAATGTTTTCCATGTTTTGAAGCTATTTGGCATAATAGTGTACTTTATCAGAAAACCCTTTTAAAAATGTAATGCTTTTAAGAATTTAATCCACTCAAGAAATAAAATAAAAATTGCGTAAGCAGGAGATTAAATTATTAAAGGTCATTGCATAAACAAAAAGCTTTGTGCATAGTTGCCAACTAATTATTCTGTGCAGGAATTGAAACACTATGTGCAGTTTTATTTATAGTCCATTCACAGTTACTTAAAAACTTTTCTGAAGCCAGGCTATAGCCCTACTTTCAGGCTATTCTTCCACCTCATGTAAACTAAGCTTAACCTAGTCTAGAAAATCACACTAACTATTTAGTACTAGGGTATTACCAACATGCCTATTTTCCCCTCTGAGTCTATTCATATTAATTGTGAATTAAATAATATAATTTATAGATTGTATATAAGTAAAAGTTCAATTTAACCAAAAGTATAAAGCTCTTTGTGATACAAGACATATTTTGGAAACAACAAAAGATGTCAAAATGTTGTGATTTTTCAAAAAGTGTGAAGATTGCACCCAAGACTCCGAAGATGCTCAAGAGCACGATGACCCAAATAATGATCCAGTACAACAATCTTCTGGAATAAGAACATCTCTACGGAAAGCTCAAGCCCCAACAAAATTAAAAGACTACATCCTGGATTATGATACCGATGACACTATGGATGAGTCAGCTCTACTGTCATACACTGACGCTGTAAATGGCTCTGATAAAAACAAATGGCTCGCTGCGATTCAAGAAGAAAAGACTCGCATAAAACTTGGAGCATTATTGACAAAACAGGGGTTTTTAAAAAAGGTGTACTAAGCAGTCGGTGGGTATTTCGAGTGAAAGATGATGGCAGGTATAAAGCAAGACTGGTTGTACGGGGATGTCAGCAGCGATTTGGCATCAATTTCAACAAAACCTACAGTGCTCTTGTTGGCAGTGATGCCCTCCGTGTTCTGTTTGCCAATGCAGCCAAACACAACTTGAAAATGAAGACTTTTGATGTGAAGAGTGCCTTTCTTCACGGTTTGATTGAGGAAGACATTTATATGTCTTTGCCAGAAGGCTATGGCAAACATAGCGGCAAAGTCTGCAAACTCAACAAAGCTTTATACGGCTTACGCCAAGCCCCAGCTAGTTGGCAAAAACGACTGGTGACTTTTCTTAAGCAACAAGGTCTTGATCCATTAAGAACAGACCACTGCATTTGGCTGTTGTAAATAAACACTTCAGAGTGTTGCCTTCATTTGTTATAGCCTCGCACTGGACTACGAATAACAAACCTCTGCACATCCGATACCATCTCAAAACATGTTCAGAAATCTTTTCCGCAAATTAAGGATTAGTCATGGCTTGCGGATTTCCAGTTAAGTTGAAGTTTTGATATTATACCGCGAGTGTAATGCTTAAATGTATAGCAAATCAAGTTTTTCCGTGCTATACACACTTTAGAATATGATAATTTAATGTTTTTACTTGACTGCGACTTAAATGAAGTCATTAGGCACATGCTATGTGTATTTTACATGGTTGAAGGATACAGAATTAGTAATGTAGATTTTAACCAAGGTTTTCAAAATGCTCAATCTCCTGTTGTAATGCATTTAAATCAGTTGGATAGATGTGACAACTATATAAAATTGTATGATGTATGTATTAAAATTATAGACCTTATGTAACTCAAATTTTGTATTTTAATTTTACTGTTTTTATTTTTTAAGATAGTATTGTAATTACAATCATTTTGCACATGTGTTGAAAATTTTACTTGTGTAATTTATTTGTTACAATTACTTATTTATTTGTATATGTATTTTTGTGATTGTGTCTGTTATAATGTGACATTCTCCGTACCCCATTGTTCTTTGAAAATGTGAGGGGTTTCTGGAGTATAACTTAAACCCCCCAAACAGTCTGTAGTAATTTTTTTTTCCCTCAGACATGAAAAATTTGAAGAATTTAATGTTGGCAACCAGCGTTGCCAACCCTACCAATTTTTCGGTATATCTATTGAAACCGATCTTTGTCTACTGAAATACTGAAATAATTTAATTTCTAAGAAAATATTTTGATACAGTTAAATAACAGTAAGTTGCAAACAATCCGTGAAGAAGCAGCAGGTAAGCTACAAATCTAGGCGTAGTATGAGAAGAATAATGCAAGCAACCATCTTGTTGTTTTATTTTAGATGTTTTGATTTGCAAAGTTTCTTTCCTACGTAGTAAACAAATATGGAATGTAACGGTGACAGCAGTGGTGGTACTTAAAACTACAAAATAATTTTCAGTGTTTTAAAATGGCAAAAATCTGACAGGAGAGTGAACAGCCGCCGACAGACTTCTGAACGTGTTAATGAAAAAAGTACACACGCGCTGATGTTAAGTGTAAATAAAATTACACAGAAAAATAATTAAAACACATTTTGAACTTTTGAAGCATTAAGTGACTACTCATCATTTCATAAGTTTGCGTAACCATTGGCATTATAAATAATATATCCAGTCGTATTTCTTTTCTCTCTCTCTCTCTCTCTCTCTCTCTTTCTCTTTATATATGTACAGTAGAATCCCGATAATTCGTATTTATCAAGGGACTGAATGTTAAATATGAATTATCGAGATATTCAATTTAGCAGGATTACCAATAATCAAGAGCAAAAAAAGAAAAAATACATAACGAGATTAATGCAAATTTGCATTAATATGTAATGATAAACCCATGGCTACATATTATGTATACATATGTATATGTAAATCAATAATTACATCAATAAAAATATATTAAAAATTTATGTTTAAAAAAATTTGTAATTTTCTTTTGGTGCAAGCCTTGCAGGCTGGTATTGTCGATGGCTTTGTCAAGCATGTTCAAAGCAGAAAATACTTCATCGCCAACATCTGATTTCGCTAAGAAATTGCGCACGTTGTTGATGTATTGTTTAGCCACTTTAGGTGTAATTGTCGGCACATCATCTTCGTCATCACCTTCACCATCAATGTTCTGAGATGGAGCCAAAATTTTGTAATCATTTAGAATCCCCGCTGCCGCTAGGCCATCGTCAAAATGGACGAAATCTTCAAACGTTATAGAATTGTCTTCATTTTGAGGAAGACTATTCCAATTCACAGGGCATTCTAAGTCTTGTGCAGTAACTTCTGATGAAAGTTCCACCTTCGTGAATCCACAAGCACGAAAACCGTTTTTTATTGTGCTTTCGCTAACACTGTACTACACCTTGTGAGCAATGTTCATGGCTGAAAATAAGGTGATTTTATGATGTCAAGGAGTTGCATCACTACTTCCTTGCTGTAAAAGGTTATGAACGTTTTAATTATGCCCTGGTCTAGAGGCTGCAGCTTAGAAGTAGTGTTGGCAGGAAAAAACACAACATGACTGAGCGGTGGGGTACTGTTGTGGGCCGTACAATTATCCATGAAAAGTAGAATTTTTCGCTGTCTTTTCTCCATACCAGCATTCACTGATCGTATCCATTCCTTGAATCATTCGCCCGTCATCCATGCTTTTTTGTTTGCACGATAGGTCCTCGGAAAAGTTTTTATGTTTTTAAAACATCTTGGTTTAGCTGATTTGCCTATCATGAGCGGTCTTAATTTCTCTGATCCATCCATGTTGGCGGTCAACAATACGGTTACACGTTCTTTACTATTTTTTCCGCCATGACACTTTTCTTCCTTAAAACACATTGATCGGTTGGGGAGACACTTATAACGTAACCCCGTCTCATCGCCTTTAAAAATGTCATAAGAATCGATTATTTCTCCCAATTCGTCCTTCCACTCAGAACAAATGTCGGCCGATACAATCACACCCCACTAAGCCTCTTAAATTTTATGCTGTGCCTTTTTTTAAACCTATCAAACCAACCATCACTCGCACGAAAGTCTTTAATTCCCATTTTTTCTGCGAGAACTTTTACTTTTTCTCTTAAAGTGTTTCCTCCAACTGGTACATTCGAATTCCGTTCTTGCGCAAACCACTTTTTAAAATTATCTTCTAGTTGTGGATACTCACCAGTCTTAAAGCGCTTTACTTTGCTGTCCGATGTCTGGGAGGCGATTTTGTCCTTGTTCTTCAGAATTGATGTTATTGTGGAAGGAGGAATGTTATAACGTTTGGTCACATCAATTTGTTTATCACCACCGGCCACGGCGTTAATGATTTCTTTTTTTTCTCTAATGAAAAGACACTTATTAGCTCTTTTCGGAGGCATGGCTAAGACCGAACTGACTAACTTTTCACTCGCTCTGCTCCTTCCTACCCTCTCATAACCCTAGGCCGGACACCAAGGCGCCTCTTAGTTCTGGGAATCACAGACACATCGCCTCACAGCCTACTCGGCGCCATTACCTACCCTTCAAACCCTCCTACGTCCCTCAGTACCCTTCCGGTCTTTTTTACTCTGCCCGAATTGCATAAATCTAGAGCTGGTGTACAGTCTAGGGTTAAAAACATTACGAGTTAACGAGATTTTTAAGTTGGAAATAAGAATTATAAGACGTTTTAATTGAGCTCGAGCACCAAAATAAATACGTATTATCGAGGGGACCGGAATGCATTGTTTTTTTTCGAATTAAAGGGATTTTCTCAAGGGACCGGCAAATTTGCACGAATTAGCGGGATATACGAATAATCAGGATGCGAAATATCGGGATTTCACTGTATATGCTACCAATTTATTTTTCTTTGACAGGGTTGGTCACCCTATCTACAACAGTGGCGGGGCCCAGGAATTACCGGCTACCGCGGATGGAGGTAAGACGTAGGGGAGTAGACGTCTTGCTAAAATCCGGAAGCCATTTGATTTTTGGGACATGCCCCCTCTGACTACCAAAACAAAGCGATTTTGTACTGGCTGTATCTTCGTTATTGGCGTGAACTGAAATGGGTTTGAAAGAATTTACACAATTCGTGTTCTGAATATGGCTGTACAAATAGATTTTTAAAAAATCTGGATAGAATCACATTTCATAGTTAAGTGTACAATAAATGTGCATTGCTTTATCGCCTCTTTTTTTTTGCATCTCGTAGTAACCATTGGACTAGATTTTCGTTGGTACTAACTGTTATTTGGCCGAAGTTTACATTATATTTCATAATTATTTCACAGTGATTAGCTTTTTGTGTATTTGTTTCGCTATCCTGTGCAATAAAGTCACATTTACTTATGCAAGTGTTTCGCAGTAGCTAATGTTTACTGTCTAAACATAGCCTAAAAAATATTTGTCCATAAGAATAATGGTTGAGATTAATTATTGAGACTGTGATAATCTAATCCTTTTAAGGAATATCTTGAAATGGGGTACATCTAATGTAAACAAGATTTATTTTAATGCTGCAAATACGACTATATCTGGTGGATACAGAGGAGGGGTGCACAACTTTCCCCCGAGAGTATGTTAAAAAATAAATAATGTAATTTTAAGAATAATTTATAATAAAGTAACAAGTACTTTGTAAGGAATGTATGTGCATACACTATCTCACTGCAGAAGTGTATAGCTCATGGATACTTAATGTAGCCAACAACATAACAAAGCCTAATCTAACCTAGGATATGTTGACATATTTTAGAATGTATCTTGACAATCATTTGGAAGTACAATGCAAAACACCAATGCTAGTGAACACGATGATGTATATATGGTACCCAGGCCTAATAATACTGACAACAAATGTTTGTCCAAGGCCGTTATCCTATTTAGCCAACATGAACCTGGCAATGGAGTAGTTCAATTTTATTTTGAATTTAACCAAAATTAGACTATATTGTGCTTATACAGTTATGATACAAGATATTGCCACAAAAATCAATGTGGCTATTTCATAAAATGAGTTACATGGGAAAATATAATAAAAGACCCTGTGTGTGTAATCCGTATCAAAACTCTCCCATTTAGCACTTTGCTAAAAATGTTGTGTGTGCCATTGGCTTAAAAATTACATATAGTAAACAAATATATTAAGTTAACAGTAAGATATGGTACTCTTAATACACACACAGAATAGTGGATTCATTGTACGGCACCTTGTTGAATAACACAATTTCCCACCTTACGATCAAATAACAATTGACTAGTTTTCAAAAACGGTTATTCATCTTGAAAGATACAATTATTGTAGAATTTTCAGTTTCGAAGTAACATGTCAAACATTCTTAAGGTTTCTTAAAAGAGGTTCCTGGAACAGCATGGTTAATTCTTAAATTCGTATTATTTTATTATTTTGGTCTGTTGTGGATGATAAATACATATGTACAGTAAAGTACTTAAAAATGATAGTGCCTGAGACGTAAACTAAATACAAGCTTTAAAAGTCGTTGGAATTAAAAATGTGCAACTAAATAATGAACAAACATAATGTTATTAACAAAATTTTCGAGGCTGCCTTTCAAATTTTAACTGAGAGCTTATAAAACTTACAGGTACGTGTAGCGAAGCCGTACCAAATATCTTAGTCAATGTATTTGTTTATACTTTGACCCAAATCGGGGTTCATTTAATATACAGAAATCTCTAATGCAAATTCGGTTCAACATGATGTGCAGTATCGCATTACAGCTCTGCAAGCTAATATTTTCAGATGCTAATTAATACTATCTGTCTTAAACATGTATTATTGATTGTTTCGAAAAACGTATCCAAGTTTATTTACTCAAAATTTGCCAGTTAGTGTACTATTTTCGGTCATTCACGGACGAAAAATACTCTTCTAGCGTATGCAAACATTCAAGCCGGTGATATTTTGGAAGCCAGAGGGGGTGTGGTCGCTCCCAAGCCAGAGGGGGGTGTGGTCGCTCCCGCCATCTGCATCAGCAACATGTGTTGGAAAGGCTGTAAATACCAACTCACTCCCCCACTTGTTACCTCCATGCTACCGCCTACGTGTACCACTCTATGTTGTACGGTAAATTTTAAATATTATGGGTCATGAAAGAGTCTGGCGCCGAGGATTTTATAGATTGTCGGCCAGGCTTGATAAATGCGTGATAAATCAACACTACTTGTTAAATGAGCTTGTGAATTTAAGAAAAAAAAGAAGGGTTGTGTTTTTGTTTTGGTAATTATCCAGAGTAGCGACTTTTCTGAAAGAAACGTCCTAAACCAACAAAAGAAGCAAGACAGTGCGGATGTGGTTTTTTGCGGGCGTGTCGTCTCGTCCGAATCCGACCGTGCGAAGGCTTGTGATTTAAGATTGGAGGGTGCAAGAACGAGTGCTTCTGTGCGTAATATTCGCCTATGTGGCTGGTGTTATTGGATTTTATAGTAGATCGTGGTGTTTTGTGGATTGAGGTCAGATGCATGACAGTTGAATGGGTCGTGGGCAGAGGAATTGTACCTGCCGCCTACCTAGGTAAGTTAATTCATTTGGTGTGTTTGACGGTTCCTTTAAATCCCTAACATGCTAGATTAGACTAAATTCGTAGGTTATTTGAAACCCTAAAATCCGAGGTTAGTTTAAACCCTACTATCATAGGTTAGATTAACACCCTACATTCCTAGGTTAGTTTAAAACCCAACAAGCCTAGGTTAGTTTAAAAATGTAAAATAGTGATTCTCTCATTGTGGGGTTAGGTTCTGTTTGGTTAAGTGGGCACACATTACGAAATTAGTCGGACGTTAAGCCCGTAGTATATTCGTGTTCTGCGTCTCTGGATAATTACCATTTTTTTCTGTAGTCTTAGTTTATATATATACACACCAAAGAATATACGAATGATTTTTTTTTCAGGTTTCGTGCAATCTAGAGAACTAATTTTCCGACATGGCGGGACATTTTTACCCACGTTTGTGTTTTGTTCGCGGTCCCTTTTGTTTATAAATAAACAGCTATTTACGCGCGGGCAGCGAAGTGATGTGATTTGGGCGGCTCTTGACATCGAGGTCTTGAGATCCGATACCTGTGGACAGAATGGAATTTAAGGGATAAACTAAGTTCGCTATATTGGGTGATGTACTACATGAATTTTTCTGTGTACAACGCTGCTGTGAGATGTAGCGGGAAATAATTCGTGTAAAAAATTATTTTACCGCAGTTGTGACATGCAGTACTTTGACCAACGAGTTCGTCCCGGACACTCGGACCCAGGTTTCGTTGTATTGATTTTGCACTTCGCCCTTGAATTTGGATGAAAGGATGAGGAAAGGATTCTGCGCCGTGCCAGATTTTAACGTGCTCATGCGCCGTTCGCTGTGGAATCGGCCAACTAATCCTGGGCGACGGGAAGACCTTGTATTGATAGCCTGTTGGCAAGTGATCCTTGTGTTTTGTAGGTACGTCGAAACGCTTCAGTGTTATCACATAATGGTATTTTCCACTTGTGGTGTAATCAGTAAAGTGCGTTGACGAGTGAATTCGTTTTTCCTTCTCTTGCGTTTGTGTAAGTGTATTGATTGTTTAATGCATTTGTGTCTTAAGAAATTGAGAGAATATTTTGTTGTGTATGCAACGGAAAGTAAAAAAGAACATCTTTATCGTAATATCTTAATGCCTGAGGACGCTTTATTGACTTAAGACTTTTTGTGTTTCATTGTAGATTAATCATTTCTTCATACATACTTACAATAAATGGCCTACACCAGTTTGTTTTATATGCTTTTGTATAAACTATTGCACTGTTTTTATTTCTTAAGTAGGTAATTAGTACCTTGATAGATTTAACAAGAGACTGAAATGTTAATGCTGCTGTAAGTGTAGTCTAAAATTATCTGGGCACATTAACAATGACATGTCCGTAGCTGAGCTTTCCAAAACCCTCCACCATACCACAGTAAATACAGTGCTATATTTTAAAATAGTTTTCGTGTTGCTAAGATTTGGAATTTACTTAATTGTTTGGGCCTAGTTTGTGGATTTACATTTGTGATATCTTCTAGTTTTGGTATTCGTCCAGGTTACTTAGGCTCAAGAATGGACCCGTACGACTTTGACAAAGTTGTGTTTGTGCAAATGATGTGCGTTTATGCTGTTGAAATGTTGTGCAAAACATAAACAACACATAGGTAACATCATGTGTGTGCAGCCGTGCTGTAGGTACGAAACACTATTCAATATTCTGTCCATTCACACCCACCAACTGTCTGACCGAGGCCCATGCCTTTTCCTTGTATTCAGCATTTTTGTAATTTACGTCTTTGATCTTCATAAGTACTGGTCTTACGAGGATTGCAGTAATCAGCATTTCATCCCGCTCTTCTTGTCTACACTTCAGACCATCTTCCATCTTTGTTTGTCCCTATTTTTAATGTGCATGTGTGAGCAAATTTTAGTGTTTACATTATTCTTCTTACTAGTAGCAAGGACAGCGAAGATCAACACGGACAAAGTTAAAGTTTCTGAATATTACAAGGACCAAGGACATTGGGACACTGGTCCATGAACAAGTGATTTAGATGATCACATGCACTGTAGCGATACCAGCATTTTTAATTGTGTTTATTTTATTGGTTTATTTAATTGTTGGTAAATGTTATGATTGTATATTTTTATTTTGGAAGCCCCAGATTAAATTAGGTTTAACTATATTTGTAATATTCAGATTCACCTCTATTAAATTCAATATTTATATTATGGAATTTTTACATGCTAATGACGTTTATTTAAATTTTTACGTATGTGCTAAATATGATTTATCTCTGATGTGTTAGTAATATATTTTTTCTCTAAGCAAACTCTATGTAAGTAATAAGGGTAATTATTAAGTTTAGGGACTTTTCTGNTAATTTCTTAATATGTGCCCACCTAACAGAACAGAACCTAACTCCACGATAAGTGAATCACTATTTTACGTTTTTAAACTAACCTAGGATTGTAGGGTTGTAAACTAACCTAGGATTGTAAGGTTGTAAAGTAATATAAGATTATACAATATTAATCGCATCTCCGATCAACACCCTACAATCACAGACTAGATGGGAACCCTATAATCCTACTTTATTTTAAATAACTGCAATCCTAGGTTAGTTGAGAAAGAATGTGAAATTGTGGGGTAAAAACGTCCAGAAAAACCTTGTTTGAATTACGTAATATAACTACATTTGCACGTTAAACTACCTGTTATGATTTTTGGGTTTCGCAATATACTACGAATGTAGGATTTTAGGGATTTAAAGGAGCCGTAAAACACGCCAAAATAATATCAATTTACTCACCAATGTAGGCGGGTGGTAAAATCCCTGTGTCAACGGCCAATTCAACCTCACTCGCTCGATGAAGTCACAATCTTCCGCAAAACGCCACATACGCGCATATAATGCACTGAAACACTAGTTTACAGCCAAATATATACACAGAAGCACTCGTTAATATACTAATATAACGCAGAAACGTAGTCTTGCTTGCTTTCTTCGTTTTAAATCACGAACGGAGCACCACCTAACTCTCCACGACCAGCACCTGTAGCCACACACAGGCATACTAACGTATGACCCGTGATGACTTATCCACCCGCTAGATTGCGTGAAATATGCAATTGTAGCCATTGTTAATGGCGGTAGACTTAATAGACGTAAACATCAAATTTCGCGATGTCTTTAAATATGTTCTACTTATTTTAACATTACGCCGTCTTGAATACAAACAAGGTAAGCTGTGCAGAACCTGTTAATGCAACTTTTGTTGTTCTAGGACGTTTCGTTCACAAACGTAAACAAACTGCCAGAAAGTCATCTCGCAAATTTGTTCAATTTTTAAAAATATGTTGTACTTATTTTAAAGCTACGCCCCTAGTATATTCGTATTCTACATGATTAGTAGAGTGGAAATATACCACTTTTTAGAGTTTTTTTTTTATGGAAAAGCCCCTAAACTTAATAATTACTGTAATAAGATATTGCAGTACGGCTGTAGAGAAAGCAACTCATTTTAAGTAAGTTTGGACTTTTAGGCATCTCAGGAAGTGTTTGAATCTAAGTAATTATCTGGTGGTTATGGGTCTTTTGAGAACCCTTGAGACATTCATTTTGGACGTCGTGGAGAGCAGTACAGCATAATTTTCGCTCGTCAAATTCCCTTACATTTTTGAGAATGGCTGCTAATCATAAGGACAGGGAGGGGTTGAGTGGCGTCTCGAGTATCTAAATGTGTGTGGGTAAACCCAGTAGAGACCCCCAAATGCTAGAATTAATCATCTGTTAGTGCTTTTATACATGAGTAATCCTACCTTCTCCACTTCGGAGCATTTAGATGAATATGCTTATCCTATGAGAGACTGTTCTGAAAGCTGTTCAAATGGTCTAAAAATATTTTATAATTGAATAAACGTTTCAACTTCCTTCAATGCTATCTTAAAGCACAAAATAATAAACAATATTGTAAAACATAAATTTTTTTAAGTTATTATTAAATAATTATGTAAAGTTGACAGTACATGAAACATGTAAATGGTCTACAGTCGACTCTCGTACCGGAAATGCATAATGCATGTAGCGATAAACTGTATCCACAGTTAATTTTCTGTGGTCCCGGCAAAACTTATATATATATATATATATATATATATATATATACACACACACACACACACACACTGAGGCGACAAAAGTCATGGAATACTTCCTAATATCATGTTGTATATCGTATCTGTATGTATATGTATATATATAATGACACACACACACACACAGAGGCAACAAAAGTCATGGGATACCTCCTAATATTGTGTCGAACCTCCTTTTGCCCGGCGAAGTGCAGCAACTCGACGTGGCCAGGACTCAACAAGTCGTTGGAAGTCCCCAGCATAAATATCGAGCCATGCTGCCTCTATAGACGTCCATAATTGCGAAAGTGTTGCCGGTGCAGGATTCTGTGCACAAACTGACCTTTCGACGATGTCCCATAAATGTTTGATGGTATTCATGTCGGGTGATCTTGGTGGCCAAATCATTAGCTGGAATTGTCCAGAATGTTCTTCAAACCAATCGCGAACAGTTGTGGCCCAGTGACATGGCGCATTGTCATCCATAAACATTCCATCGTTGTTTGGGTACATGAAGTCCATGAATGGCTGCAAGTGGTCTCCAAGTAGCTGAACATAACCCCTTTCCAGCCAATGATCGGTTCAGTTGGACCAGAGGACCCAATCCATTCCGTGTAAAAACAGCCCACACCATTATGGAGCTACCACCAGCTTGCACAGTTCCTTGTTGACAACTTGGGACCATGGATTTGTAGGGTCTGCGCCACACTCAAACCCTACCATCAGCTCTTACCAACTGAAATCGAGACTCATCTGACCAAGCCACAGTTTTCAAGTTGTATAGTGTCCAACCGATATGGTCACGAGCCCAGGAGAGGCGCTGCAGGCGATGTCTTGCTGTTAGTAAAGGCACTCAAGTCGGTCTTCTGCTGGCATAGCCCAGTAAAGCCAAATTTCGCAGTGTTGCTTGTCTGTTAACACTGACAATTCTCCACACACGTCGTTGGTCTTGGTCATTAAGTGCAGGCGGTCGGCCACTGCGTGGTACATGGTGGGAGGTTATGCCTGAAATTATATATTCTCGGCACACTCTTTACACTGTGGATCTTGGAATGATGAATTCCCTAACCATTTCCGAAATGTAATGTCCCATGCGTCTAGCTCTAACTACCATTCCACGTTCAAAGTCTGTTAATTCCCGTCGTGCGGCCAAAATCACGTCAGAAACCTTTTCACATGAATCACTTGAATACAAATGAAAGCCCAACCAATGCACTGCCCATTTATACATTTTGTACGCGATATTACTGCCATCTGTATATTTGCATATTGCTATCTCATGACTTTTATCACCTCAGTGTATGTGTGTGTGTGTGTATAAAATGATAAAGTTAACCGCTTGTCTCGTTTATCGGATGTTGCATCAATCTAAGTATATTTCGGTCCTGTCATATTTCCCACGACTATCATTTTTAAGCTGGTTGTTTGTGCAAATATCTTGTAACTGTGTGTGAAATACCTCATGTGCGCCACTGTTTTATCACTGCACTGCGGCACGTTTTCCCAACAGCCAAGTGCGAGTCTGGCTTGCTACCTCCCCTTACATGTCTGACGAGAGGGGAAGTGGTTACCTAGCAACCAGTGTGGCAACCTAGCATCCTCTCTTATCCCTCTTTCTGTGCCCCACACCTTCCTTCTTCACCTTACATGCCATTGAGAGGGGAAGTTTTTTTCTAGCCAAAGAAAATGTACGTCTTCTGTCGTGCACGCTTGCCTTCACATGCCAGGCGCAGAGTAAATAAAGTGCTAATGGTAAACATAAAAATTTTATGTATCCATTGCTCAGAATAGTTGCATCTAGGTATCATCACTTGTATTTCAAAGCAAATGGTTTCGCCTAAATATAACGATGAATTATTATTTGCAAAGATGTTTTCTTTTGTGATTAAAGATAGTTTTTTCCTGTAAAGTTGGTGTTTCATTGTATCTGGCTTAAAATCAACATGATTTTAAAACGTAATATTAATTTAACTCTATGGACAGCATCGTCGTAAATAAAGTGATATGCTCAGAAGTATATACTTGACCTCTTCTTGTCGCCAAAATTTATTTGAACATCAAGGTACTTGTATAGCACAATAAAAAAATACATTTAGTAAATCAGTTTTACAAGACTTGCTTTCAGAACTGCGAGAGTCCGTAGCATACCTAACATGTAACAATTTAAGTATATAAAAAGTACTTCATAACTTAAGAAAAGTTAAAAGATTAATTTTTATAATTTGAAAGTTATCATTTTTTTGTTGGGTTTAAGATGTTCATTACTTTATTATTTATTTATTTATTGAATTAATTGTTCTTTATGTAAGTCAAGCATTCAGTGATTCATTTGCTACTGTAGCAGATTCTCCAGAATTAACATTAAAAAAATATATTTTTGTGCAATTGAGTAACCTGTTTAGTACACAGTGACTTCCACCGGCAATTGAAGCGAATATTAGAGTTTTGGTACAATAAGTAAGTGAACACAGAATGTATTCACATCTATAAATCAGAGGTAGCTCGTTAAGAGAACTTAATAAAGTGCTACTTCTACATTCCCAAGAAAATATTTTGTGTACTTCTACCGTGTTAAAAATTAAAATCTTAAAAATTAAAATCTGAAAACGGTCACCGACATGATAGTTTAAGAATTTAAATAACCACGTGCACTAAATTCTCACTCTATTGTGCAAGCACTTGCCACTGCAGTGGTTCACACATGTTTTTCTTGGCGTCTCCTGGAAGGAACTCTGCACGAAATTCACTTCCCTGTGTTGTGACCTTGAAAAGCAGGTCAGTGAGGGTGGCAGAAGGGTGATAAGGAATGAAGACAAGTTAATAAATGGCCGAACTTTCCACAGCACTTGACGTCATAATGCTATGGGCAAGGGTGGGTTAGGAGCTGGTTTGTCCTCTGCAGTGAGATTCTGACCTACTAAAGATTCATTCGGTGGGTGGTCAGTGGCAGTGTATAATAGTGTCTCGCAAACTTGTATAGTTTTGTAAATATTAATGATAATAAATTGTGCAAGTGGTTTTTTTTTCTTTCCCCATGAATTCTTACCTGATAAATGACTTGTTGAAAAACAAAAATCTTGTTATGTAAAGTTTAAAAATTAGCTACGACGACCATACGAGTCATTCATTATTGGCAGTCAGAATTTCACTGCAAAGGATGAACCAGCTTCTAGCCCACCTTCGCCCATAATATTATGACCTCAAGTGCTGTAGAAAGTTAGGCCATTTATTTAAAATGATTATCCCCATAAGAAACTGCCTCATAATCTTCCTCAGATTCATCTTTTTAGCTCGGTAAAACCACCCCTACCTTCCTGAATTTTTTCCTGATCGTAATTCTGGCATTACCAGTAATTACGTCACCTTTAATGCCCAAGAACTGTCACAAATTTTTGTCACTTGTTTGCCATATAAAGTTAATATGAAATTAATACTCTGAAACTCTTCTTGACTCAGTTTCAGAGTCACTCTTTCTACAAACCCATTAGATTCTGGACAATTTCTAAAAACAAGCTAAAAACAGAAGCGTGGTGTATTCAAAGAGCATTTATACTCTTTGAATATTTTTAACATAACTAATATCCACAGTTTTATTTTCCTTTGGAATAAGGTTAGAAATTATTCTGGATGTGTTTCTTTTTTTTCTTTTTTTTTTTTTCCCCCTCCAATTTTTAAGGAGAAGTTTAAAATTTTTTGGGATATGTTTGGCTAACTTGTTGCTAGCACTGGTTAAAATGTCATTTTGGTGTGTTATAGTGCTTGTTTTTACTAATTGTTGGTGACCTGCTGAAGCTGATAGTTACTTAGGCTGTGTTCGAATTGACAACAAAGTGTGTTGGTATTTAGTAGTGTTGAATTCAGAAGCCTTCAATAATCCCTTGTTCAGCAAGAGTTACGATTTGGTAATTTAGTATTTAATAAGTTTCATTACATATACATCATAATTTGAGTCTACTAATTCGGGTTGCACAATCTTTTAGTAAACTAATAATGCCAATTTGAATGTGGCCTTACTTAGTCATTCCAATATTTAATTTGAAACTTCCCAAATTTTCCAGTTATAAATTTTGTTCCATAAATTATGTTCCAGTATTTTCTTCCAAGTAACCTTTTTAGCTTGTTCTTTCTTTTTCTGTAATATATGAAGTTTTATACTGCTGTGGACACACATCACATTCCAGCGTGGAACCCCCCTTTTTTATCCTACTTTCCTAAGAAAAGAAAGGCTTACGAGATCACTTTCTCGTCTATGTATGTCCCTCATTTTTTGAACGTGTCAACCAAATTTCACCAAACTCAGTACATATATAGTACATACTAAGGACACCTGATTTTTATAGTTTTTGACCCAGCTGGGCGTTTCCTTTTAAAATGGGTGGCCATTTTAATATTTACGGAGATAGGTTATATCTCGGGAACCATTCAGCCATTTTACAACACATTTTGTTTGCTGGCAGAGCATCGTGTAAGTGTTAACTTTTTAAATGGACATATTTGTTATTCTGCCATTTTGGAAGATAGCACCAAATAAAAAATAAAGATTTTACATTAGGCTGTTTCTTGAAAACTATTGAAGTAATACTATGACAGGTCAGGTAAAAAAAGTAAGCAATTAGACTTGATTAGGTACTTATTTTCAAAATGGTCGCCATACAAATATTGTAGGTTTGTTTTTTATAATTGCGATACAAAATTTTGTATCATGAAAGTATTTATTACAAGCATCATATATGCCAGCATAGCCACTTTTATCAGCCATTTTTTTAGATAGTGCCACATGAATGAATAGTTTTTATGTCATATCTCTGTAAACAATGAACTAATTTGTACCATATTTGACAAACTATGGCAGATAATGTTAAATGTTATGTTTCAGGTATGCCAGATACTTATTTTCAAAATGGCGGCCATATCTTCATTTTAGCATAGATTGTTTTATAATCGAAACCATGTAATGAATTCCAACGTAATTTTGTATGCTGGCTGTATATATTACAACTGTCAAATTCGTCTACATGGAGGATCCTTTGTCTGCCATTTTGTAAGACGTGCAACATTAAAAAATATAATTGGGATCTCTGCAAAAAATTGACAGATTCCACCAAATTTGGCAAAAAATTTGCACTGCAGCAGGTGGTGTAAACTGTTATGTTTTAAGTAGGTCATTCACTTATTTTTCAAATGGTGGCTATATAAATATTTTAGCTCCGTATCTTTTATTAACAAAACTAATTCTAACTTAACTTAGTATGCTGGTAGTATCAATTACAATCATCAAATTTGTCTATATATAGTCTCATTTCTCTGCCATTTTGTAAGTTGGCCCAACAATAAAATTAAGTTTTTATGTCATATCTTGGGAAACAATCAACCCATTCTTACCAAATTTGCAGAAGGAGTTGTATTGTGGTAAGAACATAACTATATGTATTTTAACTGTGACAAACACTTTTTCAGAATGGCAGATGTAAAATAATTTTTGCTTAGTCTGCTACATCTACGAAACTATGCAATCGATTTTAGTTTTTCTTTGTATACTGGCTGTGTACAATCGTCAAATGTGCAAATACCTAACTTTTTGTCCTCCATTTATGAAGATCATCACATGAAAAATATGGAGGTACAAGGCAGGGATTACAATGACTTCATATGTCGCATAACACGTTCACGTAAGCCAGTTACGCCTTGACTAATGCGTTCCAAGAACATCTATTACAATAATTTCATGTAACGTTCATGTTATGGAAAAGCTTGTCAATGTCTACCTTTTGCTTGTTACGTGACTCTGTGTTGCGTGAACTTGCTGGCCGATCACAATAGGGACGTTGTTGTGTTATCTTTGCTTTTCATGGGTTTGTTTTTATTTTTGCAATAATGTCTGATCACGCTTTTAATTCCTGTACCGCATATATAATTTTCTCCCGGGAACGAGGACGAAAGTGTATTAGAAGTTAGACTAAAATTATTAATTTTTTAATCAGTAAAAATTTACGGAGCTTTAATTTGCCGCAGTTTATTAATAATGTTTTTCAGAGTTGTAAAATAGAATGTGTAAAATACACAATGTTTACCGTTAAGTTTGAAATTTATAGTAGGTTTATTTCACTAAACAAAATTTTAATTTTCTCTGCAGATGAAAGTTTATTACAAATAGTTTATTCCATGTACACGAAAAATGTGTCTACATTTCCCAAACATTTTGTTCTTGAGGTTATGACGATTTTCCAGTTGTTTTCAAAGTTTGTATAATAAATCACTAACACCATACGTTCACAACCTGTTCTTGCCACATCAATATTAAACTACAAATACGCCAGTATATCAAGAATTTTCAGTTTTCTATCTGAAAAGCAACAAAACTTATTCCTTTCATTTTTATTCACTACACAAAGGTTAAGTGATTACGTGAAGCATCATAATATACTATTTAAAAAACACATTTTACGTATATGTGAAAATGTTGCTCATTACGTGAAGCCATCGTAATCCTGGCCTTATGCGATGTCTTGGGGATCAACCAATTGATTTCCACCAAATGCTTCACACAAGTAGCACTATGGTAGGCCATGTGAATTGAAGTGTTTTAAATGGCTAAGTAATTTATTTTCAAAATGGCGGCCCCATAAATATTTTAGGTTAGTAAACCCTGTCATTCGAAACATTAGACTGGTTAGAACTGAAGTTGTTGCTCGAATCTGACCTCTGTAATGCTGTTGATTGCGCACTAGTTTATGGTATGAGGTTTTCTGGGTTCAAGTCCTGGGTAAGGTAGGTATGTGTGTGTGTGTGTGTGTGTGTGTGTGTAAGTGTCTTACTGCTGTTGCATATGTTCCTGGTTTCATCTCTAATGATATTGCTTTCAATGAGAAAAACTACCTACCAAACGTGCTTTTAAGAAATTATTTAAAAATAAATTGGATCCATGTTGAGGAAAGTAGGCTCATTAGTTATATCATTAACTTATTGTATATTAAAATCAATGGTTCCTTGTTTATCAATTAATTTTTTTATTTTCCATACCACATTTCCAATATTCCCTTTTTTTGATGAAACTATTACAGCATACACAATAAAACTGGCTAATGTGAGGTCTTGATAAGTGCCGAGTCTTCACGTGAATTTTTGTTGTCACTGCTAAGGTAAAATCCCTATAATATGAGTATTGTTATGGGCGGACTCCCACGCCGGGCCCTGTGTTACATGCATTAGACGTGGCCGGTCTTGGTGCGGTGGGGGTGACTCGCCACAACCCGCCTCTCTCCAGGTGGACCCAGCCGTCGCTACTTTGTCAGGCCGGTGGGGGGAAATGATTGTTAGCTGACCTGGACTGGCATCACTTCCCCACCCTGATTGGGAGTTGATGACCTGAGAACATGTACAAGAACTATCTGGTCATCACCTCCCTCAGTGCAACGGAATGTACGAAGAAAGTCCTGTGCCTGGGAACTTGCTCTATAAATACTTCCACATCTGGAGGGTCGGCAGTTAATTGATAGCCGTCTGGCGAATTGCGGCAAATGGTAAACAAACATTGAGCCTTCGAAGGACGCTTACGCAGAGGACCGAAGGCAATGAGAGAGTGAGATACTGCAGTTGATGGGTGTGTGTCGGCAACGAACGAGAGTGCACGAGTGCTACAGAGGGCGAGGTATGCAACGAGTGGAGAAGCTTTTGTGTATGGCAGCGCTCGGGTCTCTCCAGAACATTCTGGGCAAGAGAGATTGGTGAAATTTTTGGACTGAAATAAGGTGGGACTGAATGTATGAGAGCTACAGACTTATTGTAAATCATGGAACTGTCAGTCATCAGATATATAATGTTTAGTAGTATTTCAATAGGTGTTGATAAACTGTTTATAGAGACTGATTTTTACCTATTTAATTGTATAATTTCTGTTAAGTGATGGACTCTTATATAAATATTAGCTGTAAATAACAAGTGATAGCCATTAATGTGAAGATATTACATCATGAATATTTCTTTTGTGGATTGCTTGTAAATAAATTAGTCTGGCTATGCCCAGGAACTTTAAATTATTGTAATAGTATTTTACTTTTAGTGGAAATGGAAAATTTTTATTTGTGGGACAGAAAATAACAATATATGTATACCGCTCCTGTTCTTAATCTCAGACTAAAATTAAACATATAGTGCTGATTTTCTTTTTTACAATGGAGAATAGACATTTTAGTGGATCAGCATAAATTTAGGGAATAAATAGGAAGTTTTCCTGGAAAATCAAGGACACTTTTATTAATGCCATTAAAATAGTTACCTTATATAATACTACCATGTAAAATATTATTCCCGTGTGCACTTTATTTTTCAAATTATCTCGCTTTCAAAATGTAAATTTTTCTAATTCTTTTGAAAACAATCAAAACGGTTTGCCATTGGCTAACGTGCGTGTGACGTAGTTGTACATGTTTTGATCTGGCCATCTTAATGTCAGCATGCATGGGAACATATTTTCAGCCGATTGCCGTGAATTGCAGAGAAGCTTTGAAAAAGGGATGAAATTGTTTTTGTAAACCTATGTTTCTTGCAAAATTTACTGATACTTTTAACATGATTTTGCTTCAATTGTCGCCGCCTTCGTCAATGTTTGAAATGTAGTCTGCTTTTCACAAAACACCATTTTAGTACAGCAATAGGCACTGAATTTAAACGTGTAGGTAAATATTTTATTCAAGGATTTTACTCTCATGAATAACCACTTTCCTTTTATACCCATGTCGTTATGCTTAATTTAAATATTTTTCTGGGAACAGATACCTCACAATCTCAAAAACGCAAAGCTTTTTGTGGGCACATTTGATGAACATTCTATTTCCATATGCATATCAATTAGTAATGTAATTTCGGAATCCCAGTTTTTTTTTTAAATTAGCGATAAAAACAAAGTTTAAGATTATGCATCTACAGATTAAATTAGAATGACACAAGTTTTATTAAAGAAATAATGTAAACGTAAGCCATTGTAACAGGCATAAACAGGAGCATATACCCTCAAAATTATGAAGCAATTCGCAAGGATAATCAAGTATTTGTAGTTATCTTATCACAAGTACATTTTGTCGTATTTTTGCTTGGTGGAACTTTGCAACACTTGCTGGTGTTCCATGACACAGCAATAACATTAAAATCCTTCAAAACAACAAAATATACCAAAAATTACAAATGCAAACGTTACCCGCTAAGGCATTTGCATGTAAACAACAAAGTCAAACATGTGTACCAACGTTGCAGGCGCATGAATTTGGCGGCGTTCGTTTTTCCCGTGCAAAATTGTTGTCTATTTTTTAATACGTTATTCTGTAACAATACACACACACACATAAAAAGGACCACTGTGTGAGTCTTAAAAGTTATCATACTATTACACTGTAGGCAAAAAACAAAGTAAGAAAAATCCCTACTGAAAAATTTGTGTGTTTATTAAATATCCGTTCACCATGTCTCCTGTATATAGAAGCCATAAAATTTCTAGGTATTGTCTCATATTTAGGGTCTACTTTTTGTTCGAGAATTATGAAATAATATGTTACATCTGAATTTTTGATATGAACTAAAAATCCATAGTACATCTTACATGAAGCAAAGCAATCACTGCAATAATGCAGTTATTGACAATAGAGCATATTTAAAGTACTTATTTTGTATTACGTTATTATGCAAAAATTATTTTGTTATAAACATAATTATTGTTTTATTCCCCAAGAAATATTTAGAAATTCCAATGTATCAGTAGTTCTCTTCACAGATAAGAAGTGTGCATCTTAAGCAATAATAAAAACTAAAGATTACTATCAGGCCGTGAATAGAGTGGTAAATTATTCTATATGTAATTAAAACATCCTATAGTAAATGAGCAATGACCGTAGAAACACGACTTATTTTATATTACAAAGTGCAAAGTCGGCATGTGCACTATAGTTCATATTCACTCCACAGATGCACCTATCTATTACTACCATACTGACTGCAGAGGAGAGAACATCTGTGGTACTAACAAAAAACCATGTGAACGTTACCTCAAGAAGGGGACACGTATATTGCAATTATATCCACGTTCCTGTTGCAGTTAATTTAGTTCTATATTCTTATTAGCAGATAGTGATAGCACACATTTATATTGAACATTCCTGTGCTCCGTTGCATGAAATACATTGTATACTTACTCATGTCCACATAAACTTTGGGAGTCAACTGGCTCCTAAATATTGTGTTAACTATAGTATTTGTATCCAACTGCTCTAACAACTTTGTTCTGGCCTGATGCAAAAACCACTGAAGATGATTTTCATGAAATTTTCACTGGCATGTAGGTCTTAAACCAACTTTGTTACTAGAGTACACCTGTATCAGAATGTTTTATCAATAGAGAGCTGAGCACACTAATTTATTTTATTTGTACAAGGAATTCTTTGGAAATAAGTTGCCAAAGATAATTTTGTAAAAACAAATAAATTAAGAGTAAATTTCACAATAGTTTAGTGTGGAATGTGTGAAACTAATATTGAATTTCAACAAGCAAGTTCTGTAGACTTAACGTCTACTATAAATGTTGAGCTACATAAACAATTTTGTAGGTTTTCTAAAATATTGCATTGTAAATATAAAATGTTTCAGCTGCATTTATGGAATAATATTTGGCAACTATTATCCAAAGAACTGTTTGTAACAAGAACATAAAATTTGTACTGTACAGTGAAGATTTAAAGATATTTTTGTTGGACATTTTCGCCATCCTAGACAAGGTTCCTATGCAAAAATCATTGCTGGGTTACATTACAAATTCTGTTACCTGTTTTAATACAATTAAAGCTGACTGCAATTTTTTGAGTTCATGTTAATTTATTTTTCTCTCTAGTTTAAAAAAAATGTCCCTAAAAACAAGCATGTGAGAAATTATGGCTGGATGATTATCAGAGGTGATCGCTAGCACACGTATCGAAACACACATGCTGTAGGTATTTGGAAGCAGTATTTGTAATGTGACATTCGTACTCAAAGCTGGCAAATGCAAGGAAAAGTTTTCAAGTATTCAAACTGCGAGTTAATCTGTAAATTCTGTGGAAAATTCTGATTTCTGAGGGGCTAAAGCAGCAGGCAACAGCTTGGGGAAAAAATCACAAAACATTTCCAACTGATGTGGTTAGCTGTGCTATGCAGTTTATGAATGCTGTGTGAAGTCTTCTCTGTTCATGTAACTACATGCAAGTCTTATTACAGAATTTATACACTTACTGCTTCCTTATTTTTGTTAATGTTTCAGTGTAGATCAGTAGGAAATTCACCATTTGCTTCCTTTCCTGCTGCATAAAATTTCACTCTCTTTAAGCAACCATAAATCTCAGTTTTCGGGGCTGTGTTTGCTGTTCTAGAGGTTTTTTGTTCTGATCATATAGGCAATGTATGGAGTGTGGTAAATTGTGCACTTGATTATAACTTATCAGAGAAAAGGAGCATAACAATCAGTGTTGAAATGTGTTTTGCTACCAACAGTGGTGAAGTATTTGACATTTTCTTAACTTATTTTTTCCAGGAACTTTTGAAAAAGATGACTGTGTCAAGATCATATCCATGGAAACTTGGGAGTTTTGTCATTATGTTACTTATTTCAGCTTTGCTGGCATATGACATTCAAAAGCACGGCACATTCAAGTGTGAGTACCAGGTGTTGTATGCATGTTTTCACCAGACTAGTGGTAAGAATTAGGGAATTTTATGGTGATCGAGAATGCTGTAAGTATTAATTTTGCTATAATTAATCAGTGTACAAAGCTAGGTGCTTAATGCACTTCTTAAGATCTATGTATTAAGGTTTGTTGTAGCACTGAGCTCACACTTAATTTAAACTAATTATCTATACACATTTTTATCACACAATTACTTTTATTTACATGTTTTTGAAACTTAAGTTATATATACTTGTGTTATCCCTTGCATTGTTATAAGTTTGGCTGTGTGTGGTGTTTACAGTGTCATGAAATTTAATGTAAAACTGCCTCTAGATTTTTATTTTGAAATAAAATATTTAAAGAATTGCAAAGCCAGTACCAAATCCAGGATACTTTATTTGGGCAACACAGCATTCAGTGTTCATTCTTAACTGTTACTGTGCCAGAGTTCTGTGCTTGACCATAAGCTAACCAGTTCCTCAGGGTTAGCTGTTATCTTAGGATGCAGTTATCATGCTGCAGTGACTAATTGTGTAACATGGTGCCGTCCATGCATGCAAACTGCACGACACAGGTTAATCTCATACAGTCGGTTCTCAATTCAATTACATATTTCTTTGAACTTTATTTAGGTGTACTCTACTTTCATTTTAGTGGGTGGGTTCAGGTTTCTAGACCACGCCCCTCCACTCCATCCTGGTGCTTCCTAGGAGTGGAACTGTTACTCACAGGCTTCGACGGTACATCACTGTATTGGTTTGAAGCTGAGCATATCTATCATGCTATCTTTTTATTCTGATATTAAAATTTTATACATATGCACACAAGTTAGCTAAAAACCTGGAAATAGTTGCATGTATTTTTTATTTTTAATGCCATCGTGCAAACCAACTTGAAAAGAGTTGTACTGTATGTAACTTTGATTTTTTAATGCCATCGTGCACTCTCAGGCAAACCTGGAAAAATTAAAATTCATAACAGAATAAAATATATTTTCCCCTTGTGTAGTGTAAATTACAACCATAGTACAGTTGACTCGCGATAGTCCGACACGCTCGGTAGTCTGATGTGCCTGTTAGTTGAGTCACCCGAGCTTCATTTTGAGCACTTTGTTTACCATACCGTTTGCAGTTCCTGTCGCGACAGGAAACACCCTCCTGTCCCTCCGCATGCCTACTCAGTTGCTTATTTAGACATCCAAATTCAGTTTCGTCGCAGATGTGTTAGTGCATTGTTACAGTACGTATTTTTGTTTAAAGAGTGATATTATAGTGTTGTGAGTTGTTCAGTTATACTGTATAGTGTAGTGTTGTAATGGCGAGCACAAGTTCAAAACGTAAGCATAAAACATTAAATCTATCTGATAAATGGAAATTATTAAGAGATATGACCGTGGTGAAACTCTAATGTCAATATGTACTTCGTATGACATAGGGCAAGCTACAGTTTATGATATCTTGAAAAATAGAGAAAAAATTGAAAACTATATGAAGTCTGTTGAGAAATTAAAAGAGTAATAGTGGAGACAGATAATTTAATGCTGTAAATAATAGCTTTGTAAACAATTTGAAAATCAAATTTAGTTCTTTTATTTTTATTAAGACGTTCATACCTTACAAACTCAGATACGCTCCTCGGGCATCTTGTAACAATCGAAAACAAAAGTTATAGTATTTAAATGCTAATAATTATTCTGGTGGTGTTGTAATTATTTGTGAATTATTTTATTAGAGATGGACCATTACTGATATGATAACTGGTTGTTTTTATGAATTTTTGCCTTGTTGATGCAGTGACAAATCAATCATCATACCCCGCAGAGATTTTTTACATTGGTATGTTTTTTAATAACCTATTTCAAAATGTGATAAAACCATAGTTATTAATAAAAACCATTACACACACACACATTTATTTTCACTGTTGCATTTACCAAAATAGGACATATTTATTCTTTCTTATTGTTTTTGGCCAAAGAAATAAGCAGGTAAAGGTTATGTTAGTTTTGTTGAGCACTATCAAAACCAAAACATCTTTGTATTACTTTCATTCACATACCACACGGCCCCTTATGACACACACCAATTTTTTTTTTTTTTTTTTTTAGTTCCAGGAAGATACTGAATTTTATTTCTCTGAACATATTCATTCAAATGTATACAATTTAGGTTCATTGATGAGGGTGGGAGACAGCGACAGGGTAAACATGAACAGTACCAACATGGCATCACGTTATACCCATGGTCGGGGTGGTGGGGAATATGTGCTGCCGCTGCGACTTTGCCACTGCATCACGAATGTCACGTGTCGCTGTAGCAACAGTGACTTAGAGTTACAGGGCCAAAACCAGCGACAGGAAGAGGCATCGCTGCTCTGCTTCACTCGCTCCAACAAAACACTCAAAGTCTCAGTTTGTCACCGGCGCCGGATAGTCCATTGCTGCTCGCTGGGTGGGCCATGGTGGCGACCAGTGCCAGTCGCTCTACTGGAAATAATTAAGAATTTTAATGTTCTTCTAGTAAGCCACAATTTATAATGCTGTAGGTAATAATATGGACTTCACTTGCAGAAGACATTGATCTGTTACGTGTGTCGCGATATATTCCAAGATTACGTGTTGGAGGAAAGTTTTGGAAGTCAAATGGAGAAGGGATCGCACTAGTTGAAACCATTTATGGATAATTTTAATATTGAAATTATACGTAGTAACTTATTGGTGTATCAGTTTTACAATTGTGCATTACGACAAATAAATAAAAACAAAAGGAACAAATGCATTTGCACACAAAAGATACTTTGTTTGTTCAAGCTTTCAAAAAAGGTTTTCATATATTCTATATACTCTGCTCAAAAATACTACTACAGTTCGTCGGGCCAACTTCTTGTCACAGCAACATGAATGTAGCATTTCGCTGCAGCGACCGCAACTGAAAGTAGTATGGCCAGGTCAAGTCCTGCAACAGCGTCGCTGCGACCAAGCCATCATCTCCAAAGCGCTCCAAGTCGCCATTTGTCACCGGCCCACGGTGGCGACCAGTGACACTACACAGTAACACAAGCCATGCCAGTCGCTCTGTTGGGAATAGATCAAATGTGAATTCGAAATAAATATTTTCCATCACTTTGTCTTGCCAAACCATGAAACCAAATAAAGTACAATTTACTGCAATCAAGTAATGTAGGCAATAAATAACATTACCATACTAAGATCTGTTATTGCAATAAGCGCCTGCTTTTTTACTGTGTCACTGGTTGAATATGTGAAGCAAGATGGACATGGGAAAATTGTTGAACTATACACAAAATTATTTACAATGAAATTTTCCAATATTTTTTAAAAACAATACTTGTAAAATTTTATTAATATTAACTTAATGAAATTTTACTGTTTGCCAAAATTTTGTTTTTTTCCAGATTTTAACTAAAGAAAAGAATAATGCAATTTTTCTATTTAAAGTGCAGATTAAATGTCGGATAGTATTGTAAAAATGTTGCAAATGCATTTATTTTGCATTTTATAGCACTAAAAATGAATTATTTTTCATAAAGTGTTAGGAGTTTGTTCTTTCTAACAAGGACAACCATATTTTTGGTTGCTTAATTAATTTTTTAATTACTTGCCTGTTATAAAAAAAAAAGAGTTGACATAGAAAACTGTTTATTTACTAGGCTAATAGGCCAGCATCTTATAAAATTTTCTTAACTAATTTATTGCAACACGACGTACAAAAATTAACACATTATGTAATATGGAAGCTACAGAGCAATGTTGCAGTGACACTGTCATCGCGACTTGGCCCTGTTGCTGGTCGTGACATGTCGCAGTTACAAGTTTGTGTCACTCCTCCCATAACTAAGATGTGTCTGGAAGGTGAACTAATAGCGCTAGTAGTAGATTTCTGTACTAGTAAATTGGTCACAAGCCGGTTGCAAGCATTTGCAATTAAACGTTTGCCTTTACGGAGTTTCATACAACTTTAGCAAACAAATTCTGTTACCGGCTCAAAACCGCGGTAGCATGAAATTGCAAACACATACAAACAGTTTGCAGTACATTAGCAAAAAGTACTGCATCCACAAGCAACAAACCTCGGTGTATGTAAAATCTGCTACCTATTCAACCGCAAAAATACGTCTATTTAAATTGAAGGCTTTATGCACATCGCAAACAATGATGATCACCGAAAATAAAATACTGGATGACTGCTGAAAATTATAACTGCAACAATAAGGAAATAGTTTGCTTTCCCGATAAAGCATTTATTTTTATTGCAAAGAGCTTTGAGATTTCTTCTGATGACCAAAATGTATCTATTCATTATTTATTAATGGTTACATTTTGGAGCATACATTTAAGTTCGATATTAGTAGAAAATCATCTCATCTTGTATAAATTGTAAACTACATTGATTTCAGTATTTTATTTGTGTAGGAATGGTTTGTTGCATTATTTTGCAATTATATTTATTTTGGTTATATATAACTGAAATGAAATGTTTAATGGTAGCTATTCGACTTCGAAACTATAAGCATGTTATTAGGAAATTTTAGCATTCAATTAGAAAATTTTTAAAACACAAGAATCCACTATTCTAACACCCCTAGTGGTATGGAAGTTCTTGCACTTATTCGTTGAGTAGTGGGGTCAGCGTGGTAGTAGGTTGATATCATGATAAGCCCACGTGCTCAATGGAAGTTTCCTTGGAAGAAGCCATGCAAGCTTCCATGGCCACTGGTCTGGATTGTTCTATAGAAGATTTAGCAGTATAAGTATATTTGTCTCGTGGTTGGGCGGCTATCTACACTTGGTCATTCCCTGGATGACGTTAAGGGGTGCAACTCGAATGCACGAGTATTGCTGCCATCAAACAGTCAGGGTAATGGTATAATGTGTTAAGCCTAACGTAGGGCTTCTCTTCGGGCGAGCACGGATCCGTGGTGCATGCCGGCCCGGATAGTTTCAACATATACAATAAGGAAATTAAATTAACAGGATTTTCAGGCTAAGTCAAGATAATTAACAGTATTAAATAACTCAAGTTTAGTTATCTCACTCTTCTCTTTGAGCCTTTTCTGTTTCTGCGCAAGATTATTTCTACAATCTACCAACTCTCAAATTTAGAAGCACGTGGGGTGTTAGGTGATCTATCCATTTCATTACCAATGGAAACTCATTTTTATTTACTAAAACAAGTCACTTATCAATACATTAATCCACCTGATCATTCTGACAAATGAGCATACTTTATCCCTATAACTTCCTTTCACACGTTACGCCCATACATCCTGGTTACACTTTACGTTATTGTAAACATATTCTTTCTACATATTACACCATTACAACAGACTTATAACTACTCTACATTGATATTTTATGAATTGGCTTCACTTACAAATATGATAATAATTTACAATTTTATAACTTATAATCCTGTTCAGATTTTAAATTAAAATGTGTTTTTGTACACAGCACACATTGCTGACCGTTTACTGTAAAATGGAAAATATTCACAAAAAAAAAAAGTTCCACACATTTTTGGATACTTCAGTGAGTAAAATCCATTTGGGAACTATAGTTAGAAAAGTAAAATCCAAACTAGTTTGCACGTTTTTAGTTGTCTTTTGGAAGTATCTTGCGACAGATTATTCCACAGAATGTGATATGCTTGCATGCCGGCTCAGATAGCAGGTTTCATAGAAGCTTCCACCAGAGATTTTATAGAATATATTGTGTCGTGTGGGCTTTATACCTGTAGTACTTGGTATCTATGCATGAATTATTAAGTGAAACAATACTTTAGGCTCAGTCTTGTTTTCATTTCTGTGTGTGCAGCTTCGAGCACAGGCCGTTTCCTGCGGGACATTGGAGCTCTGAAGTATGGTGAAGATGCTTGGGCAAGGACCAAGTATTATTCTCTTAAATCATATCAGTAAGTATTAACAGTTTTCCACTTTTCATCACTTATTTCTTGCACAATTCTGAGTATAACATTTGGCCTTTGCATTTAGCAGTAAACAGTAATTAAACCGACATGCATTGTTGTATGCCAGTGGTGTGGATGTGTGGGTACCTATCTGACTTTTCTGGGCCAGTGTCTCCTTATCCACTTGTATTTGTCATCATCTTCATCGATGCTAGCTTATGCCCAATATTGATTTAAATTTGATGTACTGAACTAGCGAGAGACTGTCTAAAAGTTGGCACGCCAACCCTTCCCAGAAATTTTTTTCTCCTACTGCTGTAAAGAATCAGTGGTGGTGTAGTGGTCGGGCTACTGGGTTTGATTCCCGGATTTCCACATGTGGAGAACGTGATGGAAGTTGCTGTTGGTTGGCTAGTTTTCTCAGGGTACTTTCGTTTTCCCTGCCCTTGTGTTCTGCCGCTGCTCCAGATCTTTCTCATTTCACCCTCATCTGTGCTCAAGACCTCTATGTTAAGTGCCAACCAAAAACCTATCAACTCAACTCCTCCTGCTGTAGATATCCTAGGTTGGTTGCCACCAAGTCAGGGAACCAGCTTCCAGCTGTGGAAGCCATTATTCTGCACTCTGACAAGATGCCTCTCTTCTGCCACGAGCCATCTTCCTGCTCCCGTTAAATCTGGGTGTTTGGAAGAGGCACTGTAGTATTAAGCTTGCACTTAAACTGCACATTTGAAATTTTGGTTTTTCGACTAAACTCCGCATTTGAGGCTGAGTACAGTCTGACTAGCATCAGGGAAAACTTGGAAATGTCAGGGAAATTTTTGTAAGGTCACGGAATTTGTATAAAATAGTTTAAAAATGTATTTCCTAAGAAAGTACATATTGGATTCTAGCATCTCCGCTACATTGTAATGTTACTTTAGTTTATTCCACCTTCATAGGAAGATTTATGAGCTCGGGGACAATTTTGTTGTATGTTTAATTGCAACTATTATTACACATAATTCCCTGCCTATTTTTTTGTTGATGCACCAAGCATTGGCATTGTGGAAAATATGTTTATATGTGTAAGAGTAAGATTTTGCAAGTAAATATTTCAAAATTTCAAAAATAATTCAAACAATTTTATTGGTTTTCATTAAATTGATGCATTGTAGTGCGTGCTGTTTTTGTATCGTGACTTTTTTATGGTTATGAGAATGCTAGTATTGAACCTCCGTCTCATCTTTTTTAATTGCCATCTTTGAACCTACCTACATATTCCTTTTTATTTTTTTATTTTATAAATATTTGTTTCTGCATGGGAGAACATCCATTAATAAAGGCTATGTTATTGTTACCCATTAAAAAATTTTGTAATTTATTTTAGGGAAAATATTTTAAAAAATGTTGATATTTGCTGCGTAAGTTGGTCAGCGAAATGTAACAGTATACCTGGAAAAGTCAGGGAATTTGCTTCAAGGATACTGCTAGCCACCCTGGAGTAGCACGAGAGCAATAAGCAATAACTTGTAAGTGCGTCAAGTGCACCATCACAAAGCGCAAGGCTATGAACTGAATTAGTGTGCAGTGTTCTCGTCGTGCTGTGTGTGCCTATGCGACTTTCAGCAGTCACCCTATCACTTTATTGGTGGAAAGTCTGTGGCAAGGTTCTGTACAGGATCTTAATGTTGTTTGATTCGTGGCAGTGTAGCATGTTTTCAGATACAGCAGTCTGGAAAAGCCATTTGTAATGCTGTTTGAAGTCTCCAAAGTAACATTTATATTGTCCATTTCATGTAAGTGGGGTATAATCTGACAGACAGTGTGACCAACCTACACACTATGTAAACCGTAAATGCTCTCGTTTGTAAAGTATTGTATCAGCTGCAGGGTGCATGTTGTTAAGTTGGCTATTTGATGACGGCTTTAGAAGAAAATAAAACTCAGCACTAAAAGTTGTCATTTAAAATTTTAATTGTACTTACAACATTTAGGGTTTAAATTATGTTTTTAAAGCAATATTAAATTTTTTTGGGTTTTAGTAAATTGACTTAAAAAACATGTTTAGCAAGTATGAGAGCATGTCGACACGTAGGCACAGTAAACGTTTCCAGCCAATGGCTTGCTGAGTTTCTAGTTTCCACTTTCCAGCACAGTGAACGCCGTTGTACATGTGCCTTTTTTCTCATTGTGTTTATACGAGAACCTTGTTGGTGTTGTCTGAACATTTTATCAGTAGTAATTATTTTGTTTATTTGCTTTCTTTAAGCATAGTTGGTTGTAGGTACCGTTGGAGTGCGTTTTCTTGATTATAATGTAATAATAATTGGCACGTGTTTACCGCTTCGTAGAACTGCTCGTTCCGCCATTTTCCTTAACCGCCGTCAGCAGGGTAGCAACATTAATATAATTTACGTAATTTGTTTGTTGGTTTCAAGAAATGTGCGCAGTGTTGATTTTACTGAATGATTCTGCAAATAAATTATTTAATGCTAGTGACGAACAAACTTGATTTTAGTGAAGTAAACTTGCAAGGATTTCTAGAAAAACACGTCTTCAAGAGGTTGCGAATTTTACAAACAATAAGTTTGCATGTTTTGTAAATAATGTATTTATAAACCGTTAATATAATTATTGAAATGCACATAGCCTCAAATATTGGCACTTTCAACACTTTTTTAATGTGTAATAATATTTGTTTATTTTGCCTATATCGCAAATTCAACGAGTGTAAGGTTAACTTTGGTCAGAGAGAGAGAGGGAGAGGAAGAGAGCGCGAGTGTGTGAGTGCGTGCATATATATATATATTATATATATCTATCAAAAGCTATATGAGGGTGGTGTGTTACATGACAAGTGTGCTCGTAAGGTTGTCCTTTCATCCTTATTGTTAAATATTTTTTTCTTTCCACTTAAATATATACGGATTAAAAGAATGAATAACATATTCCATTTAGTTTGAGTGAAATTGTTACAAATACAACAAATTCATTTTCTAATAATAATGCATGAATTTTTTTTGCTATAAAAGTTATTTGACTAAATAATAATGTTTTTTGACGAAATGGTGAAATTTATGATGAAATCAGCTCATATTGTTTACCATAAAAGTGGGGCCCTATCTACTTTGGTCATCAAAGCAGCTGAGAGCATGTAGCATGAAATACATGCTCGCAATTAAGGTAGAGGTAGTGGTGCCATCTCGATCACTATTGCGCCCTGAAATTCCATAGTTATCTACTCTGTTTGTTTTGAGTTGGCATTACTGCCGGATGTTCCGAAGTGAAAAGAGTTTTGTGAACAACTTTTATTACGTTTCTAGTTACCTCAGTGATCCAATTTATGAATATGCATTTAAAAAGATTTAAATCCCAGTTTTTTTTTTTATTTACTCGTGGTTACTGGAACAAAAGATATAATTTTATTTGTAAGAAGAAATAATTCTTTTGGGCATATAATTACATACGTATCATTCTTTTGTACATGGTCATGTTTATAACAAATACATTTGACATGGCGACCAAATATGAAAAAATAAGCCTGTAAGTTTGCACACTTATTTGTATGCTAATTTTTAATCTGACATGGAAGGAAACAGAAAAAGTAAAGTTTGGGAGTATTTTAATGTTAAACAAGATGCTCCCCTCAAAGCCAAAATTGATGTATCAAATTTACTTATGTACAGTACTTGGCAATCTTAATAGCCATTTTATGATTGAAATACTTAAAAAAAAAAAAAAAAAAATTTGAAAATAAACTAAAGTCAAAATTGAAATATATTGAAACCTGTAGGACAGTTTTTCAAAGGACCAGAATAAAATTGATGTCTACACCTGATTTGCTGGTGTGGGTGGATGAAATGTGTCACAGAAAATAATAGCATATTCTGTAGATGGTAAACTTTAAGTAGTCATCTGTGTTAAGAAAAGAAAGGCAACAATTACAAAAAAAATTTTGAGACAGAAAATTTGCATTGTGTTTGTGTTGTCTTCTCAGCTGTGAAAACAACCCTATCTCTTGTATTCAGCCATACATCTGCTCATGACCTTGACAACGTCAAGCTGATAGATATTATAACAGCAGAATGGCATCCCCAATTCACAACTTGAGACAAAAACAACAAACTTTGTTTGGGGAAAAAACGGTGGAAGTTTAACATCTTTTTTACTGATGCTTTAATTTTCTCATTGCAGTATGAGTGTGTCCACTTCTTCATATACGGGAAAACGCTTCAACGTTCACAGTGGCTTTGCAATATCGTCCAGTAAATGAACACAACCTGAACTAATTTTGACACTAAGCTGGAACTTTACTAAAAGCAACAATTCACTGTAGAAGGGTTTGTTATAAAAGAGTTATACTGTAGATGTTGATTTAGATCAATTCAGTCTTTGAAATTTTGAAATTCTTTGAATTAACATCCAAGTTAATTGTAAGAATCCCGTTACATATTCCCACTCTGAGCTAGGTGGGAGCTAGCAGCCATCACACAGTCTCCCATCTACACCTGACGAGTACACGACTTTGCTTTGAATCTATGGATGGAACTGCTGGTCGTCACTGTCTTGGCCACTTAAAATCGTTCCTTTCCACTGTCTAGAAAGAGTGGCTGTTGCACACTACCTTCCCTGCTTCTGAACATGGGGTTTGTGTCTTAGGATAGCTGCATACCATATCCTGCAACATGCACTGTCTCATACATTAACAAGAAGTTACTGATAATTAATGGGCCTACTTTCCTCTACATGGGTACAAATAAATTTTAGTGAAGTTCTTAAAAACTTACATGGTAGGTAGGCGTTGACGTCTCATTGACAGAAATATCATTAAAGAAGAAACAAAAACCATGTGAAACAGTACCAAGACAATTAAAATACGAAAGTGACTTACCCGAGATTCAATTTCAGAAAAACTCTTAAAATTAAGCTAGCTTGCAATTAACTGCATCACGGAGGTAGGATTCGGAGCATCAACTTTGAATGTAATCAGTCGAATGTTTCAAATGATAGGGTTTACTAACCTGAAATATTTACATGGCTATCATTTTGAAAATAAGTGTCTGAGTCACTAAAAAACACGTAAGTTTACATGGCCTACCATAACTCTACTCGTTGGAAAAATTTGGTGGAAATAGTTGGTATGTGCTTGAGATAAGGCATAAAAACTTTATTTCCTTAATTGGTGCTATCTTACAAAACTGCCTAAAAAATGTTCTTTATACTATGCGTCTAATAGATACGTTCAGCATAAAAAGTTTGGATGAATTTGGTTGAATTGTTACATAGATATACCAAATATATCAAAATATTTATGTTGCCGCCATTTTGAAAATCAGTGTCTGACTCTATTTAAATCATGTAACTTTACATGGCTTTTATAGGTGTGCAACATTTCATGGAAATTAGTTGAATCATTCCGGAAGTACGGCAAAATGTTCATTTTACTCGCCTGACACTACTTTGCAAAGAATCCAGCAAAAATTATGATTCTAATTAATACTGTTTATATACAAAATTTGGTTGAATTCTGTGAAAAGTTTTATAGATATAGCAAATTAATCTTAATTATTTATTTAAACCACATTTAAACATGCCTGCCACACAATACGCATATTGATGTACATACCCTACTGTAGCAATACTTGCGTGAAATATTGGTATGAATCACTTGATTGATCCTCGAGATATGGCGTAAAACCTCCATTGCTCATGTGACAATCTTCATAAATGGACAAAAAGTTTATGTACCAGCACGTTCCATGATTGTCGTAGATGCAATATACAAAGTTAAATTAAAATCTGTTGCATAGTTTTGTAGATATAGCACACCAAGCTAAAATGTTTGTGTAGGTGCCATTCAGATAATAACTTACACACTTAAAACATACAAATTAATATGGCCTACCATGGTAAACTTCTTCACCAAATTTGAAAGAAATTGGTAGATTGTTTTCCTTATATACAGCATAAAAGCTGTATTATTTGATGTGATGCTATTTTCCAAAATGGCGGAGAAATTTTGCAGTTTCATGGATAACAAATGTTGAGCTAAAATGTTTATATGGCTGCCAATTTGAAAATGTATGTGTCTGACCCTCTCAAAGTTTATCAGTTTACATGGCCTGCCATAGTGCTACTTGTTTGCCAAATTTTGGTAGGAATCGGTCAATTGTTTCCTGACACGTAACAAAACAAATTTATTTATTCGTGTGGCACTTTTGTACAAGATGGAAGACGAAAGAGGCTTCGTGTAGACACATTTGATGTTTGTTATATTTACTCCCAGCACCCAGCATACAAAGTTAAGTTGGAATTTATTTAATGGTTTTGAAGTTTTAGCATACAATGCTGAAATTGCTGGATGGCAATCATTTTGTAAATAAGTGTTTGGTATACTCGAAACACATTTGTAAATGTCAATTGTTTCCCTAGATATTACACAAAAACTTTATAATTAATGTGATGCTATTTTACAAAATGGCAGACAAAAGTGGTGGTTGTTTGGCTTATATGATGCTTGTAATAGATACTGTTAGCATACAAAATTTTGTTGAAATTGGTAAAGTGGTATGGTAGCTATACCAAATAAACCTAAAATATTTGTATGGCCTACATTTTGAAGTTCCTAATAAAGTTCAATTACTTATATTTACATGGCCTATCATAGTATTGCTTACATGTCAAATTTGGCAAAAATTGCTTGTTTTCGAGATATAGTGCAAGTTTTATTTTTTCATGCGGTGCTATCTTTCAAAATAGTGGACCAACAACAATGTTCACCTCTGAATTTAATGCATACACCTTGCGCTGTCAGCGTACAAAATTTTGTTTAAATTGGTTGAATGGTTTCTGAGATATGATGTATCACCCTAAATTTTAAAATAGCAGCCATTTGGAAGTAATTGCCCGGTGTAGTTGAAAACTGTAAAAGTCAGGTTTCCTTAGTATTATATGTGTACAGAGTTTGGTGAAATTTGGTTTACTCGTTCAAAAATTGAAGGAGGGACATACACAGACAGTAAAATCATCTCATAATACTTTCTTTCCTTCGAAAAGTAGGTCAAAAAGATGCCACGCTTCTCAAAACAAACTAAACATTTTTTTGCAAAATAGACTTTTTTTTTTTAAATACTTCAAAATGATGATACCAGTGGTATTCAGCAGCAATGATTATGTGATTAAGTATTTTGTGCCCCGGGGATTACATTGATGTAACAAAGTCACTTGAGAACTTTAATGTTTCCGTTGGTAATTTTTGGGGTTCGCAGAAGTTTTCAGTGTGAATTGGTTCAAATGAAACCAAATCATATTGTTGGTAATAAATATTTTTCAGGTGGGCAGAATTGAATGTTCCACACTACTACATCATTGCTGTGGAGCAAGCGAAGCCATATCTTCAGCAAGCATGGGATTTCAGCATTGTTATAGCTGATCAGTTCTACCTCTTGTATGGCAACATACGACTTTTTGTAGAAGAAAAGACTCCACTGGTTTTGGATTGGGTAAGTAGGTTGGTTTTGAGGTGCATTTTGTACATCAAAACATAATTACAAATATTATGGATTAACAGAGTTGTTTACTTTATTTTTATAATATAATATGTGCACTAGATTTTTTTTATTCTGACGTGCAGTGGCAAAACAGTTTTTATGTTAGAAAATAAAAATTTATTTTGAATTATTGTGTTTACTAAATTCCAAGCAACATATTTTTTCCAAAAATATTTTTGAAAAACATTAATTAAGTACCATAAATTTTTTGGCCTGAAAAATTTTTTTAGGGCAACTGTACTATTTATTTAAATAATTATTTTTAGTTATCATGGTCGTGCCATTCATAGCACATATCTTAATGAATTAAAACACTAATTTTCTGATTTTTAAAATAACATAGCTAAGTTTTTTAAACAATTCTGTCAAGGTCCTGAATAAAATGATTGAAGTAAGGTGTACGATACATGCTACGTGAAGTTGGTCACAGTAGTTACTTATTCTACAGATGGAAATGTTTTTCGCAGTAATTTCGTAACGAAACATGTTTCATTCATGCTCCGTAACGTGAAAAATGTCCTCCACAAAATGATGGAAATTTCCATGGTCGCGGATGTTTCTTTGCGAAAACATGATCTATAGTGACCTACTGTATCTTTACCTGTAATGAACAGTGCTGCTAGCTAGTGAGAAACCTAGCAACTGCACGTGGAGTAAGAACGCAGTCATTTAGCAGTAAGCACAGCAACTGCATATTGAAGTAACAGCGCAGCTATCTAGCGGATCACACAACTACACGCAAACAGCACAGACAGCCATCAATCGCGTTATCGTAGAATTTCAGGAGATATGCTGCTTTTTGAAAATAGTTTACATGTTAATATTTAACGGAAGCAATCCATGAATGGTATATATAGCTCAAAAATATTTGAATTACAGTTGCAATATTCTTTTAAAAATGCAGTCAATGATACTGTAAAATAAATAGTTACTGTGATTAACATTTCAAACGATAGTGCGTGCATCTGCCATGCCATATTTGGTATACAATGGGATTAATATGCAATGCCTCATTTATAGTGACAGGAAAACAAATGTGATTATTTTTGCAAAATGCAATAGAAATACAGCGGCTTGTAAGCTATTTGAAATTGATAAATCAAACTTTGGCAACTGGAGAGAAGCAGGAATGCTATTATTTGCTTCCAAAAGCACAATACTTTCATTTTACAGAGTGAACTATATTTGTTTTGATGGAAAACCATTTCTCTCGAAGGCAAAACTTAACTTCTAACTTCCTTCAGAAATTAATTGTGTATACCAATAATTTTTTCCCCAGGATTTTCCTTGAAAAACTAGGTTCGACTTAGAATAAATAGCGTTTTAGATTTGAGTAAATTCAGTAATTTTAATATGAAACTGCAAGAAAACAAATTTTCAAAATTGATTAATGCATAATGAATTTTAACCATGAAACCAATACTTACTAGAAAATTGCTTTGTCATCATAACTGTTGGCCATTTAGGTTTTGTGGCGTGAATGACACAAGGCAACGAAAGGTTTTTTTTACTGGTGGTGTATGGGAGAATGTGACACAATCTTAAGATGTCAGCTGATTTCATGGCAAATAGCAATAAAATTTTTGCCTGCGATGTTTTCATTCAAGGCCGTATAGTTATATGTAACTACAAATCTAGGGCTGTTAAATAAAGTATTATTTTGTGTCGGGCAAACGTTGTACGCATGCATTTAAAATTATGTTGTTACAGGTACTTGAGTTGAATGAATGCTCCCATGTGTAAATGTTTTAATTTTTTTTATCTGCAGATAGGTCATTGCTGTGTAGAGAGGTCAAAAGAATGTCAACAAGTTTTCCTCTCCTCATGTACACAAAAGGATGGAATAGTAATTATTGACATCCCTTTCTTCCCCTTCAGTAGGGTATCTTGGCAGCAGCTTAAAGAGGGGAGGTAGCAACCCAGAAGGAATGGTGCTTGAGCTAAATGAGATAGGGATATGGCAATGGAAAAAAGAAAACGTGTATCTTACACTCAGCTGTTTGAAAGAAAAATATGTATTTTACGCTCGGCAGCTGGTTCATCATCTGCAGGATATAGTCTTCATAGTTGAGTAAAGGCTGCTGCAAAAACACAGTAAGATCAGATTTATAGGTCATATCATTCAAATGGTCCAAGCAAATGTCTATTTATTTTTCGTTGTTTGTGTTTCTTGGTAATGTATGGAAAGAAAAGGTTTTTCTTAACTTTCAGTGATTATCTGCTTTAGTGCTTATTCTAATTTTAATAATCTTTTCATGAGCAATGGCCACGTGTAGAAAACATCGCTGTCAGGTGTGCTAGCTTCTGTGTGCATACTAGCATTCCGAAAACTTAGGTTGTCCATGAAGTGTGAGTATGATAATACGGCATGAAATTACTATACACTCTAATTTTCCATTTAAACAACAATTTGCTAAGGGTTGCCACTGGTCCCTAAAAATCCCCCCCTTTTTTTTTTTTTTGCAGACGTCCCAAAAAAAGTTCCTGTTTTCTACAAGGTCCCTTAAAGTTCCCTGTGTATTTTTTGCAAATGGGTTTCGTTGAAAAAATCAGAATGTTACTTAATTTTTCTAGGACTTTTCTGCCATGTGTGTGATGGCCAGTTACTTACAATTCTTCTCCACTAGGTCTGACAGCTTTTGAAGTTACCTTGTGGTGCCATTTTATGACATTAAAAATATGCTATGGTTTCCAAAGTTAACAGTCTTTACAGTAGTCAAAGCTGCCGTAGCAGTATCACATGGAAATTTGGGGTATTCAGCTTCAGTAAAAATCCTAACAGAAAAGGCTTTGTTTTCTGAACGTACTCCTGTGTTGGCTGTGAAGTAAGCCTTGAAAATGTATGACAGTAAGCACATTTAGTACCTACGACGAGTGTGTTTCTGGATGTTGCTGGGTGTGCTAATCAGAAATACTGTATGTTTTTCAGAGGAGGAGAAAGCAGTAAAAAAGAATTGAAAGGGAAAAAACAAAGAAAAGCACTGAAGAAAAGGAAAAAAAGTCTATACTTTAAGATGAGGAGAAGTTGAAACAATTTGAGGAAAGAAGGGAAAAAATACTGCTCATGAATAATTAATATCTTTTGATTGCCACAATCTATTGATTTCATAATGAATATAAACAAAATAATGTCTCATTGCACCTCACTTTGTTTCATGTTGTAATGACGCAGTTATAATAATTACTGAGATACTTTTCTTTAGTTTTGCAAGGCTTTTTAATATTTAATCAGGATTTGAAGTATTGTTAGTATATTTATCGGGCATACGTTTGTCTTTCCGGAACTCATAGTTTTTGTTAGCGTCAGCTTTCCAACTGCAGTAGACATTTTTTCCTTCCAGAGATTCTGGAAGTTTGATTATANATTAGTAGATAGAAGCTTTCCAACTGCAGTAGACATTTTTTCCTTCCAGAGATTCTGGAAGTTTGATTATATTTTTACTACGCTGCAGTTCGGCGTGGCGTGGGAAGTGGTCCGTGCGACTTATACCCTGTGCGCGTNTTCGGCGTGGCGTGGGAAGTGGTCCGTGCGACTTATACCCTGTGCGCGTACCGCCCACTAATGGACGAAATAGCACAGTAGACATCCAGTTCCCGAGGAGGACGCATCGGGCATGGCAAATATCCCCCACACCTGCAAACTTTATGCTACTAAATTATTATCGCCGGTGTGGGAGGTCGCTGCCTTTGTATTTTCCTCTTGCGATGCGAGCTTTAAATGATGTAATTATTAATTCATAAATTACTGCGGCGCTGCTCTTTGTTTGTTTGTCTGGTGGTGAAACTGACTGTTTGTGACTCTGCATACTTGAAGATCATATGTGAACTGTTTCATTTGAATAATAAATACAATTACAGTAAATAAAATGAGACTTGAATTTATTTTATATTTATTTGGTGCCTTTTTCAAGTTTCATGTGTCTACCGATTGAGCAAACCAAGCTATATTTCCAGTCGTCAATACTGACGGCTGCTACGTTACAATGTTATTTTCAGAGGCTAATAATGACTTGAAATGGCACATCAATCGAGTGACCTTTCAACTTTGAAGAGGAAGCAAGCTTAGCACAGTTGGACCAAAAGAAGCAAGAAGGAAGTGTACAGAAAGACTTGGACAAGAAAAATCCATATTGATGACAGACTTTTTTTGCAAAAATAACTGATTCGTGTGTAATGCTCTGAGATTGCAAGATTATTATTACTGTTTTTGTTGTAGTAATTTTATCATGTTGACTGGTGTAGTATATGTCTTCTTCTTTTCTGAATATTTTACGTATGTTTATGATTGAAAAATAAAATTGTTCAAGATTGTTACCATTTAAACAAAAAGTGGTCNTCTGAATATTTTACGTATGTTTATGATTGAAAAATAAAATTGTTCAAGATTGTTACCATTTAAACAAAAAGTGGTGGATAAGGAAATGGTATGAGAAAAAGAATACAGCAGTAACACTGTGTTTTGATACAGCCTTGAGTTAAATGTTTCTTGGCAGATTTAATTAAAGAACAATTTTTTATAGATATTTTTTGGTGTTGATGGGTATGATTGAANTCTGAATATTTTACGTATGTTTATGATTGAAAAATAAAATTGTTCAAGATTGTTACCATTTAAACAAAAAGTGGTCGATAAGGAAATGGTATGAGAAAAAGAATACAGCAGTAACACTGTGTTTTGATACATCCTTGAATTAAATGTTTCTTGGCAGATTTAATTAAAGAACAATTTTTTATAGATATTTTTTGGTGTTGATGGGTATGATTGAAATAAAGAAAGCGTTTGTATCGTTTGGGTCTTTCTTACCTCAGTCCACTCAATTTAAACAAGAAAGGGAAGGTACATGCTATGAACTATAACGTTTTTGCTCATTGGAGAGAAGGGTGACCAATCATTTTTATGCAACAGTGAGATAACTAAATATTGATATATTATACTGTATGTTCTATCCAAAAAAAAAATTTAATGTTTTAAAAAAAATTTAGTCCCTTAAAAGTGTTGTTTTTCCTATTGCCTGTCCCTAAAAAACCATATTTTTTTGGATGTCTAATTGGATGGCATCCTTGTTAATACAATTGTGAGGTTTCTTAAGAGAAACAACAAAATTTGTGGATGTTGAGGAAACATGATTTATGTTGACTATTTTTAATTAACTGGCAATAAAAAACTAAATTGATTAAGGGATTTGTTTTCAGGTGAATCATTATGCACCTGGGCTGCTTGAAATGATCAAATCACATTCCATAACCGCATGGGAGGCAGCAAGACATTACACGTTTGTTTTGTGGCAATACACTTTGGAGTACTGTCATCTGTTAACAAAATGGGCGCAGCAGAATGTGTTTGTGTAAGTATAATGTTGAATATCTGTGTTTATGGATCTGGAAGTTCTAAATACTTGATACCAGTTTTAAATCTCTTTATAATTGAGATCTTGAGTGCATTTAATTATTATAATGAAGTGCCAGTTTCATAAAACTAACAAAGTTAGTGTGTGGATAGCATAATGGTAGAGCCAGGCTGATGCAGATTGTTGGTCACTTGACGTACAGCCTGGATTTGCACCTTTGGAGACTGGCAACACATCGTCATTCAGCAGACCCAACTACTGTGGTCATGAATTGTCAGTGGTGCTAAATAACATGTTTTGTTGCACAGTAAAAATTGAAAATGTACAAAAAAAAAAAAAGAAGTACAATACAGTGAAAACTCTTATCCATCAAATTATTTAAACACCTCTTTTGAAACCACGTGCATAGAAAGCATCACCACCTCAATCGTGCAAAAGTACGTGGCCTTGGGAATATCCCTTACAGCAACGAAAATGTAAATCTTGCATAAAAATAGCTGCAGAAGTAGGGGAGGTATTATCATTTATACATATATGCATTTGTAATTTTCATGAAAAACTTGCGAGTGTTGTTGGAAACATCGCATTGCAAATCAATATCTCGAAAATATGGCACCACTGGATCTTGTGGTTGCTCAGCTGGTCATTACCAACATGGCTGCCACCGTAAACATTGTATTTCCACATTTTTCAGTTTTTTTTCTTTCGTGTTTTTTAAATACATGGTGTGTAGTCTGAGACGTCTATTGTTATTATTTATTAGTTTTTGTTACAAAGTACGAGTTTAAGTGCGACATTGTGACGAAATCAACAAGAGGTTATTTCAGAAGTGGTAAATTACTTGAATAGGACTAAACGCAGAGCAGTGAGACGTAAGCAAAAACAATTTGTGTTGAAAATTTATTTTATTTGTATTATCTATTAGTATTACTTATGCACATGTACATAATGTACTGTGTATCGACTTCGCATGCCAGGGGTGAGTACAGTTGATACAACTTTTTGGTCAATACATCGTTGTTTAATGATAGGAGCATGTAATTTTCAGTGATGCTATAGAAATTTTTGTTTGATCGATGCTGTAATAATTAAATTTTGAGTTTGGCAAAAACTGACTTTTTTTTTTTTAGCATTATTTACATAGGAATTTTGTTGGTACCACAGAAATACAAGTACAATAGACACTTAGAGGTTGGGGGTCGNTTTTTTTTTTTTTCATAGGAATTTTGTTGGTACCACAGAAATACAAGTACAATAGACATTTAGAGGTTGGGGGTCGCATTATTTTTGGGTAAATACAGTATTGTGATTGATTGCATAATGTTAGGCTAGAGATAAGAACTAAAGCTGGTTGATTTTCTGTGGAATTATGTTGGCATCTTTTATAACTGTTATGAAGATAGATTTGCAATAAAGATTTTGCCTCCAAATCGCACTCGCATCTGAGAAAGTCATACTAATTAGTGGAAATTTTTGGTACATATTTAGTTGCTNACTGTTATGAAGATAGATTTGCAATAAAGATTTTGCCTCCAAATCGCACTCGCATCTGAGAAAGTCATACTAATTAGTGGAAATTTTTGGTACATATTTAGTTGCTAAACTTTAAATCGGGTATGTGAGCAGGGGCGGTGCGGGAGACAGTGCTCTTGGGCGCCAGCACTGACCAATTTTTCATACATTTTGCTGAATATTTTATTTAATCAAAGTTTCAAATATGACTCAAAATTGATGCTGTTTTTCCTTTAACAATGCAGTTTTACTCTGGTATAGCTCANATTTTCAGTGATGCTATAGAAATTTTTGTTTGATCGATGCTGTAATAATTAAATTTTGAGTTTGGCAAAAACTGACTTTTTTTTTTTTAGCATTATTTACATAGGAATTTTGTTGGTACCACAGAAATACAAGTACAATAGACACTTAGAGGTTGGGGGTCGCATTATTTTTGGGTAAATACAGTATTATGATTGATTGCATAATGTTAGGCTAGAGATAAGAACTAAAGCTGGTTGATTTTCTGTGGAATTATGTTGGCATCTTTTATAGCTGTTATGAAGATAGATTTGCAATAAAGATTTTGCCTCCAAATTGCACTCGCATCTGAGAAAGTCATACTAATTAGTGGAAATTTTTGGTACATATTAAGTTGCTAAACTTTAAATCGGGTATGTGAGCAGGGGCGGTGCGGGAGACAGTGCTCTTGGGCGCCAGCGCTGACCAATTTTTCATACATTTTGCTGAATATTTTATTCAATCAAAGTTTCAAATATGACTCAAAATTGATGCTGTTTTTCCTTTAACAATGCAGTTTTACTCTGGTATAGCTCANAATCAAAGTTTCAAATATGACTCAAAATTGATGCTGTTTTTCCTTTAACAATGCAGTTTTACTCTGGTATAGCTCATATTGTTGCCAGAGATAATTATTTGCAGGTTTAAAACCTCGCACGCACCATCTCAGTGCTCTGCCCCAGCTGGGCACGGCTGCCGCTCCTCTAGCCAGTCTCTCGTGCTTACCAGAGCCACAAAGAAACACAGGAATTTCGCCCTTATCTGAGCCGCCCATGCTCCCTCAGCTTCTGCACCGGGCAGGAAACTCAACAGCCCTGCGTGCCTGCTTCGCACAGCCAAACAACGTTCAAAACTAAACTCGTCGTCACTCAAAAACTTTTCACTGAAATAATTTCAAAATTTGCCTGCAAATCACTGATATTTTCTGTACTGAATATATATTCAACGTGAAAAATTGTAAATCAATGACCTGTTTTGATTATTTTTCTGGATGTGCATAGGAAAGAAAGTGACAAGCGAGAGGCCTTTTTGTTTTAAGAAATAGATATATGATATGCATATGAAATCAAAAAGAAACACCAAAGTTTATTTATATGCCTCTCTTAATCCATTACCTCTCGAGATTTCTTTGTTACGGTGTGTAGAACTTTGGAAACATTTCAATTGTATACGAGTGCTGCAGCTACGAACTTTCTGTTTTCTGTTACCTTCATTACACTTCTCTAATATTGTATCTGCATAGAGATAAAAAAATATTGCCAATTATTATTTAACAGGTGTTTACTCTGCAGCAAATATTATTAAAAGCTANCTGCATAGAGATAAAAAAATATTGCCAATTATTATTTAACAGGTGTTTACTCTGCAGCAAATATTATTAAAAGCTATAATCACAACGAAGACAGAGTAAGTATATTTAGATACGGCAATACACAAGTTACTTTCGATACCAAATTACACTTGCCTCGCACAAACATGTTCACAATTCACACTTTATAAAGTTTGGGTATTCGTAGTTTGCGGCAACTGTTGTCATTTTTAGAAATAATCATAATATGCATGCACTTATTCCTCATTAATTCTTGCACATAAAATATAGTTAACAGAGATGCTTTCTAGATTTTAAACTTTTTAATCCATTCCTAATTATAGCAACAATGTTATCAATTTGCATTTGATGAGTGATGAAATAAGTACATGTACTATGTTTTTGTATCTGTCCATGACTTTGATCCATTCACACACTGCAACAGCAATTGTTTATATAACAAACAGGAAAGCTATTTTTGACCGGCGCTGTACATTGTCGAGGCTCAGTACCTAAGGATTGTCTGTGTGCGTAAATGATTTGTAAACTGCAGCACGCTACTTGTCTACATTGTAATGTTTTATATTGCTATAGCCGAACACGAAGCCTATACGTTTGCCGTGTGGATTACAACATTCATTAGAGTTACATGCCTACTGCAATTTGTAAAAAACAGTCAGTTGAAAGTAGCTTTTATAAAATGTTAAACCACTGGGTTTACTTGTAGAATAATAGTAGTATAAAAAAAATAGATTACAATTAACAAATCTATAGAATTACATAACTGGACAGCAAATTAATTTTCATTGATTACTACTGCAGGTGTCTTGAGAAAAGACTGAAGTGTATTGTCGAGGTTACATATAAAAACATATTTTTCTATAGCTCTTAGCAATGTTAAATTAATTAATGCTCACGTTTAGTTTGCATTTAAAATTCATTTATTTACATTGCATATCAATCTTCTATTATCTTGCATACTGTGTGGCGTGAGTTCTGATCATTTTCAGTTTTACATCATCTTCAATTTGTAAACAAGTTTTGAATTTGGTGGCAGATTATAAAAATTTTCAGTGCTGACATATACGTACATACTGTTCCAAATACGATTTCCAGCTTATATACCAGCCAGTAATGACACCTGTCTTTATCTCTATGATTACACTGCCAGTTTTGTCTTATCCCAACAAAATAAGGGAAGAATATTGTAACATATTATGGGCAAAAATGTGTCGCACTCTAGTTTTTTTAGAATAATGATTTGGNAAATAAGGGAAGAATATTGTAACATATTATGGGCAAAAATGTGTCGCACTCTAGTTTTTTTAGAATAATGATTTGGAATAGCTGTGAATTTGCAAAATGAAACCAGTTACAATATCAGACATTCAATATAAAAATATAGTTTTTGGAAAGTTAAACTATCCGACATGCCATAAAGTTTAGGAGATTAATTTGGGGTTGATAAATGTAGTTTTATTAAGTAGGCACCTGGATGTGCAAACATTTTTCACAAAATATACGTCGATAGTCAGATTATAGCCGACTAAATCTTATATTTTCGGGGAGACGTAAGTTTGAAGCTGGCTACATAGATAGCACGGGGCATGTTTCAACTGCTGGCCGCCACTGTACGTGAGCAAAGTAAAGGTAAATAAGTTCAGTGCTCATGTGCTATAGTAAGTGATTCTACAATTATATGGACAATATTTCACTATGTTAACTAACTTTTTCTATTAACAGCAGGGAAATTTGTATGTACTAGTGTTGAAAAATTATCAACATTCCCTACTTTATATGTGGCTTCGGAAAATGTACTTTAAAGCTAAATTAAAGAAGCCTACGCTCCAAGAAAGAATTAAATTGTGCTAATCAGTTAGCGTGTAGATGTACTAATTGTCTTGACACTAATGTAAGCATACAATAATAGTGTTTTTGTACCAATGGTAAAAAAAAAACTTACCAAAAATTTTGATTTACTGTTTTCAGGGGATCACTGTCACCGGAAAACCTCCAGAGGTATTCGGAGGAGGCTATGAATACCACACAAGTCTATGCCACGTGGACATATGATTGGTTATTACAGAAAGTACAGATACTTTCCAAAATTAAATCGGTGTAATGTAAATAGTGGTGTGCATCAGAGATTTAAATTTTGGTGACCACTTAACAAAGAAGTTATTAAACCAGATAATGTTCAAAGACTTTGATATAAAAGTACACAATCCCTGATATTGTCAAGTTCGCATGCAGTGTTTCGGTCCAGTGTAGGGGTATTTGTCTTTTGCAAGTTACTGTATTTGAAGCGAGTTAGTGTAGCACAATGCAAAGATGTTTGTGACAGTCTCTGTGTGGTTTTCCCCTAGATGGTCTTTTTCCAAAAACCTTCTATCAGCATGTCTCTGGTGTACATTNTGACAGTCTCTGTGTGGTTTTCCCCTAGATGGTCTTTTTCCAAAAACCTTCTATCAGCATGTCTCTGGTGTACATTTGCACAGTTCTGAATTATTGTAGTTGCAAGACTGATTTGTTCCTCAAGTTATTTACACATTTTATGTTGGAGAGTGTGATATTAAATTTAATGCACCATTAATATACAGAATAAGCAAATTCAAAATATATGTTTACAATTTTGAAAAGTTGTCCATTGATAAATTAAAAAAATAACACAGAATTATAGTTTCCACATTATTTTGAAGTGTTTCAATTGCTGTGTTTTAACTAGGAAAATGGTATGTTCAAAAATGTTGCAGTCCATTTTTTTTTTTTTCTAAAAAAATAATAGCACTACATTAAGCTGATTGCCTAGGTAACCAACAATTTCAGTATTTTGATAATGTAAAATGCATTCAAATCTATTGTCTTGCTTAAGTTTTTAATGCATAGTTATTTGTTACCGCATATGTAAATGATAAAAATGCTTCCACTTTAGTTCTTCCGTTTTGTAATATGTTTCAATTCACGCCCTGTGTCGAGTATGTGAAACAGCAGATGATATTCACATACAGCTTCAACCTTTCAATTTTAGGTAAACACTTTCCAACCTTAAACTTGTGTTATAATAAATGTACTTGTTAGTTTTTGATTAAAAAAATTAAAAAAAAAAAAACTTAATTGGAAGTAATTATTTTAATTGTATTGTAGAATTTAAAAATTATTTAATATGTTATTACATTAGAAGTATTAAAAATGCAATTTTTTTTTATCATATTAGTTAAGAAACCTGTGCGAGTATGTGGCAGTACTAGGAAAAAGATATCACTTTATTATTAAACACATTATTATGGTACAAAAACGATTAACTTAGGGCTTAAAATGTCATTTTTATGCTGGATGAATTGTCAAGACCTTTACTGTCAACTTCTTCCAGTGATGTAGTTAAAAAAAAAAATTTAATCTAACTAACATTTTCATATTTTTGCAGTGCTGGTTTTTAAAACTTTTACTAAATTGAATTTTTGATAAGTAAAATTTGCATTGGCTGTTACAAATCATGGATTTCTGAAGGCCAATGTAATTTATAGTCTGCCACGTAGCTTCCAGGTGGTTTAATTGAACAACCATCTGTGGAGGGTATTTTATTCTGCAAATATTGCAAAGAATAAACATAGATAATATTTGCATGCAATTCTGTTGGCCTTTGTTGTGAAAAAATAAACATTTTTTGGTTGAGGCTGTGCTATTAAAAATTAATTACTAAACAGAGTTACGGTATTTTAAATATTAACAAAGAAATTGTGTTCTCTGAGGTTCTTGCTTGGCATGATTTTTCAGACTAATGAAGTGTAGTTTCTATTGCAACTAAACAATATATATAATAACCGTGGATGTGCAATAAGCACATCCACGGTTATTAAATCAGAGAATATGAGAGTAGATAATAAAGTGCAGGTAGCAATTAAGTTTTCTTTGCATGCTGAAAACAAAAAAAAAGGGGGGAGGGGGAGATGGAAGCGATTAAGAGTAAGTAGTACACCATAAGTTATGATATAATTTAGGATGGGTCGAATAACCAAAAATGTCTATTCCGGTTCCGGTGCCGATTCTACAATTTAAATATCGGTTCCAGTATTCGGTTCTATGTATTTTGAATTCTTGCCTTTTGCTTACAACTTTATTAAACGAATGCAGGTAAAATTCATTAAATGTTTTATTTAACCTATGGAAGAATTGAACAATAACAAAGTGTGAAGATAAGTTTCAATATATACAGATAAACCTGTTGTATTAAATTTATTTAAGGCTAGTAAATAATAAATATGTAAAAAATTATTCTTTTTTTTTACATTAATATGTGGTGATTGTGATATGTTTGGAAAATACTTTAATTAAATAACTCGTGGCCCTAAAACCAAAACATTGTGGC
>NQII01003921.1:123677-140154 GCA_002778355.1 Clitarchus hookeri
CGTGCTGGAACATGACACCTCTCGCCCGCGGCCATCCTGCCAAACAAAGAAGGCTTGGAGGAATGTATCGATCGGCTAGCAGTGTTGTTTATGGGGGAGAGCTGAGAGGGAAGGGAGAGGAGTGTTGATGTAAGAGCGAGAGATGAGATAACAGACTGTTACCTCCAAACATCACCGAATAGTGAATAGTTTATGACTACCACTCCTTACGTGTTTTTCCGTGTATAGCACGCACCCCAGAAATTCTTTCCTTTATGTTTGTAAAAAAGGGCGCGCTATACATGAGTAAATACCGCTATACATGAGTAAATACCGTATTTATTTTTGTAACAACAGAGTTTTGCCATTGCTGTGTAGAACCAAGAACCGAGTAATTGTTAACCCAAAACCGGTTCCGAGTCAAACCTCAAGAACCGGTATAAATTGGAACCGAAGAACCGACCCATCCCTAGATATAATATTTCATATTATGTTGATGAGAGAGAACCATTTCATATGCATAGTGAGAGGCAACACCATAAAATCTAGCATCCAGATATTGCCAGCTTACATTGTACAAAGAGTGAGTGAGTGTGTTTTTTTTTTAAAGATGTGAAAGGTGCCCATATTTAAATCTGTTTGTAATTGTATACACAAATGTGAAATTGCAGCAATTAACATTGCACACCTACAATAGAATCTCACTGTTACAAACTCTTTTATTATGACCATCACTCTTATAAAACCCATTGTTGAAGAACTAAAATAAATTTTGGTAAAAATAAAGTACAAAATTTGAGGGTAAATTGGTTGGAAAATAAGTTTCAAGTTTGCTGCGCCTCTCTTGGGGGAGCACTGTATTGCAAGCAGTAAATATCTAAAAAAAAATAGTGTCCTGCCAGCCAAAAGTGTGTTTCCCCAAGTGAAAAACAGCTATCGGCTATCACGCACGTCGTAACATTGTGATCCCACTTGCTTGTGATGTAACAGAGGGCAATGTTCCCTAGGCATTCCTTGGGAATACCCTGAAAACATCCCAGCACTATGCAATAAGCACATCCAGCGACACCAATCATCTCGCACATACAAGCTGGAGTTAAAGATAGATACCATAGACACTATTATTAACAAGGAAAACTAAGAGGCGAATACTCCCATAAAATAATAACAATGTTGATTTTGTTGTATATATGTGAGGGCACTACTCTACCCCACTCCCATCAAAACTATTAATTACGGTAATCCACCACATAAGTTTCACCCCTACTTTTAAAAAAGAATTTAACGTAAAAAAAAAAATTCTCGTATGCTGGCCTGCCGAGGTCTGGGCTGTTAGTGGAATCTTTTTTATAATCTTTTAACCTACAAATAGAATATATGTAGCAACATTAATCGATTTAACCTGTTTTCATAGTCAGTGTCTCGATTTAAAGAGAACTCTTTTGCAGAACCTTGTGGGAACATCACTTTTTACTTTCGCTCTCTCATTTCTCTGTCATTATGCAGACAGCTGAAGCAAAAAAAAGGTGCAAAATGATGTTAAGCTAAAATCATGACCATAGCAATTGGAAATATTTACATATGTTCAAAAAGTTTCACAAATAATTTTAGCACTACCGGAATAACTTAAGGCATACAATACTATTAATTTTGTTTTTTAGATTTCTGTATGTAATTGTGCACACTGTGAAAGTGAAAAAAATACATAGCACTGTTTAACAGACACTTTGTTAGAAATCCTCATCTGTATTTTCACATATACGTGCTATGTTGGCGAGATTCTGGCAGTTCGACGAAAGTAGCACCAATGTTTACTTTTCATTTATGTATCCTTTCGCCATCAGCTGGTGCGTCGGAGGCTGTATTATTTTATCAACACACTGTCATCTTATCCACTTGCCATTGTACTGTAATGCTAAACGAATTTTAAGATAATTTAGACTGACATAACTCTTTTTTAATTCGTATGAGACAGTGAATTTGGGTTAACATTTGCGAGACTGTAGTTGTAGCTATTATCACACTTTGGACGTTATAGCTAATATATTCGATTTTGGAAATATGTGATGTGGAATAACGTTAGAATTGCTTAAAAACTACTCACGCGTGTCCCACTTTCTTCGGGAACAAAGAAATGTGTTTTTGGGAGAACAATACGGCGTATAATTTACGTAGACGAACGATTACCGGCCAAATAGAAATTACTAGTACTCAAAATCGATGTACACTAAATATATGTTACTTTAAAAATTATGCAGAGCTCGCGAAAAATAAAATTATTGGTATCTGTTCTTAAATTTGTTGTATATTGCACACGAGCGCTATTCTTTTCTGGCTGGTAATGCTTCGGAAAAGACCAGATAGATAGTGCACACAACGTGTCAGAGCGAGGTGTGAGCCGCTTGCTTTGCTCAATAGATTGCATCTTTTTAAAGTTGACTGTTCTATTACTGGCTCTGAATGACACCAATTTGAAATATATTTCGTCAAATTATTAGAAAAAATAATGCAACAATATTATGCAATAGTCCTGTATGCTTTTGGAATTAATATCAAGCACGTATGGAAAGCTAGGTGAAGAGGGGTGAAAGTTGTGTTTTATTTGGATACGGATCGTTTTATTGTGGAATTTATTTTGCACACCTATACATTACTACTTTAGTATGAAGTTTAGTTTGTAACAATAAAAACCACTGTTTTATGACCACGTAAAATATACTGTATTAATTCATCTAGGAACTCTTTCTTATCCGCGTATCATCTGCTTGTCTGATGTGCGTCTGCAGTGCACTCAGAATAGCCAACGTAATATTAATTTTCGTTCATTCATACATCAGTTGATACAGGGTTTTGTAAATGGCACCTTGTTTGTTTTGAATACGTCAATTACCACTCACTGACTGCCAAAATCTCGCCAACTTATACGAAATAGACCATAAGTTGTTCCTAGAGGTGGTGGAAAATAGATAGTATTTATGTATGTAGTGTATAGCATTTGCTTTCTGTTCTACAGCATTTATTAGCATCTATAAATTTTATGGACCCATGCTTTCCATAATGAGAATCACGAAATGACGCACTGCACCACACTAGATGAAACTGTACTGGAATATTAACAAAACTAAACCTAGCTCATGCTGACGTTTAGGTACAGGTAGGAGTGTTGTATTGAATTCAGAAGGAAATTTTACATTATTAAAGTGTTATTTATTTAGTACACTTGGCATAGACATGGTTCCCCACATAAACTAAAATAAATTTTTAAAGACAATGACATCTTGTGAATAATATCAATACTTAGCATGTCATTGTATTAGCTTACAAGTGATAAAGTAAAACGTGACATGAGACACTGTCAACTGTAATGATGACTGACTCGTACACACACTGCCCACAACACTATCCAACAATGGGATACACTAAACATAATGCAAAATAAAGATGGAGAGAGAAAAGGGGTTCAGTATACCTCTGTGTATATGAGGACATTGCAACAGCGTTAGTATGCGTAACAAATTTTCTGGGTAGAGTGCATGATCGTTCAAACTAGAGTACTAAATTAGTGTGCTTTTTGAAAATTAGAATTATTGCCACTTTAACTCCTTGGATAACACAAAACCGTGTGAGAACTTGAGATTAGAGTCACTTTAGTGACGCTTGAAGGCAGTATGGCGAGTTAATTTTCCGGCCCTATCCAGACTGTTAGTAGGAATACACACTAGAGCTGAGCTGATACCCGATATTATGGTATTGGAACCGGAACTGATTTTCTTTTTAGCTGAATTCAGACATTTTTGTTTATGCTTGGCTGTAACACCAGAGGATAATAGGATGGTGACTTTGGAGTAAGACAGGCTCAACTGCTGCTGTTTTGAAGCAGCAGTTGCAGTTCTTATTAGCCTGTTGCTCGACAATGGGGGAAGTTACCCTGCTGTGAGGGAAAGAGAGAGATGCAGCTCCCACCCCACTGTGGTCTGCTGTAAGAGATAATCATCTACAGCCTGTGTCACGGAATTACCAGCTTTGCAGGCGTCACACTTTGAGGTTAGCTGATGCTGTTTGTCAGCCTTTTCCGATATGTTAACTTTTTACGTCTCGTTGACAAAAAATTATATAAACATCCTTGATTGGGCAAAAGAATTTTGTACAGGTGTTTTATACTCAACAGAAAGGTCTGTGTTGTTTGCAAATTGTAATTGCAGAGACTCAAATTTAAAACAACACAACAGTGTAAAGCACAAAAATATTTCTAGTTTCTTCCACTTCTACTGTACTAGCAAACTGAGAATTCTTGCCATGTAGCAAAAAATATATTGCTTTAAAGTAACTAGGGATGGATTGAGTAACAAAAAATATCTGTTCCATTTTAAATACAGGCAGTCCTCGACTTTCGTACAATTCGCGCTTTCGTACATTGGTTTCTTACACCATAAATTCGACTTTCGCGTGTTTGCTTCGTTCTTTCGTACATAACCAAAAAAAAATATCACGCGCATGCCTCCACGAGAAACGTTAACATCATAGATATATGGATTGTTTATATTCTGTAGGTTTTGTCTTCGCAAATAATATTGCAGCAAAGTTGACTTATACTACGTAGAGACCTCTGGTGTGAATATACAGAACTATGTTTCCGATATAACTGAACAAATATGCAGTTGTATGTCTGATGTGTTACTACGCTATGGCGATACTACATATGAATGCCGTTTCTGTTTAAAAACAATAATAAAAACGGAAGTTCTAGTTTCCTTTGAGGTTAATTTTGTATCCATTGTTTTTTTTTGTTAATCTATTGGCGCACGCACATAATTATTACACTGCGCAATGAATAACAAACGAAAGTAATGAAGACTCAGTGTGCAAGAAACAAAGAAAGCATGTTGTAAATAGTGTACAAACGAAATTAGACATTATCGCGCAATCGGAAAGTGGCAAATCACTTGCAGCTATAGGACGGTCTTTCAACCTGAGCCGATCCACTGTGCGTTCTATCGTAAAAAGTAAAGGAAATATAAGGGACTATGTTATAAATTCGGGAAATCTTTCTTCTAAAATAATTTCAAAACGGCGGGGTGCAGCGATGGAAGAGATGGAACGGTCTTTAAAAGTGTGGTTAGACGATCAACACCAGAAAAATATCCCTATCAGCCTTGCCATAATTCAATGCAAAGCTCTCAGTTTGTTTGAAGATTGGAAAAAACAGCTTGGTGAGTCAGCTGCTAATGCTCCAGAGTTTAAAGCGAGCAAAGGCTGGTTCGACAAGTTTAAGTCAAGGGCAGGACTGCACAACATAACATTTACAGGGGAATCTGCCAGTGCAGATACTGAAGCTGCCGAAAAATTTATAAAAACTTTTGAGAACATTGTTGACGAGGGAAATTACTCATCTCACCAAATTTTTAATGTTGATGAGACGGGCTTATTCTGGAAAAAAATGCCTTCAAGAACTTACCTGGCAAAAGAAGAGGCTGTTGCACCTGGACACAAGGCATCTAAAGACAGACTGACACTTCTAATTGGTGGTAATGCTGCAGGAGACTGTAAACTAAAACCTCTGTTAGTGTACCACTGTGAGAATCCCAGGGCTTTGAAAGGAAACCCCAAAGAAACACTGCCAGTCATATGGAAATGGAACTCAAAAGCTTGGGTTACTTCAGCATTATTTAAGGACTGGTATGTAAATAATTTTGTCCCTGAAGTGAAAAATTATTGTAAGCAAAAGAATTTGGCATTCAAGGCATTGTTATTGTTGGATAATGCACCCGGACATCCACAAGCATTGAGAGATTTATGTCCAGAGGTAAAGGTCATATTCTTGCCTCCAAACACCACAAGTTTAATCCAGCCAATGGATCAGACTGTTATTTCAACTTTCAAAAGATATTACATGAGGAGAATAATCGACAAAGCTGTCAAGGCAACAGATGGTGATGGAAGACCCACTCTCAAAGAATTCTGGAAAAACTACAATGTCCTTAATGCTGTCACCAATATTTCTCTCTCTTGGAAAGAAATAAAGTCATCTACAATGAGTGGTTGCTGGAATAAATTGTGTCCTTACCTGGTGCCAAATTTCAGAGGTTTTGAGGAGACCCCAGAAAGTGCAACAGAACAAATTGTTAAAGTTATGCATCAGCTGGATCTCGAGGTTACTTCTGAAGATGTTGATGATCTGATGGCCTCACATTCAGAGCCATTGACAAATGAAGATCTACTTGCTCTTCAAGAGCTGTCCAGGACAACCAACAAAAACCCTTACAGGGAAAAAAATCAACGATGCTTTAAAAAACCTTGAACATTTTGTAAACATCATTGAAGAAAATGATCCAGATGAAGAGAGAAGTTCTCGAGTTCGTCAAGTTGTTGAAGCAGCTACAATGTGCTACAGACAATTGTATGAAAAGAAGAAGGGTGGTGTTCAACTGTCGCTAAATAACTTTTTCTGCAAAGCTGATAAGTTATCTACACCAGGTCCCAGTGATTGTTAAACCGGCTATGTACAATTCCAAAGAGAGCTGAATCTGTATGTATGTATGTACCCACTGCAATTAGTCAAATGTTTGTGTGTGAAAAATGTGTCTTTTCGATTGTTTGAACTATTAGCTATATATTTAAACAGTTTTAAATAACTTTGATGCATGATCTTGTTTCTTTGTGTGTAAATATATTGTTTTGAATCTTTTTTTTTTGTTTAGTTACGTTTTTTTTCCCATCTAGGAACGGAACCTCATTTATCACATTAAAATAAGGGTTCTACTTTCATACACAAATTTAGGAACACATTGTGTATGAAAGTAGAGGACTGCCTGTACCTGTATTGTGCGTGCAACTTCATTCAACCTTTGCAGGTAAGATTCATTAAATGTTTTATTTAACCTACCGAAGAATAGAGCAATAACAAAGTGTGAAGATAAGATTTAATGTATACAGATTAACTTGTATTAAATTTATTTAATACAAGTAAAGTGAATACATAACTTTTTTTTAATTATACATTAATAGGTGGTGATAGTGATAAAAGCCTAAACCTTGTGGTGTGACTTTAACCTATGGTCATTAAAAGAATGTCAACTACTCCAGTGGGCGACCTGCTTCCTTTTTCTTTTTGCTTCTTTTACCTATAGACAGGGCACCCCCCCACTTTTTTTTTTGCTTCTTTTATTGCTGTGTTGGAATGCCACACCCAAAAAAAAATTACAGTTTCTTCCCTTCTCCAGCCCCATAACAACGATATTCTCTGCCTTACGTAGAAACAAAGAAGGCGTGGAGAAATGTACTGATGATCGGCTAGCAGTGTTGCTTACAGGGGCGGGCTGTGTGGTAGACAGAGAAGGGAGAGGACAGTGTACCACTCCTTAATTATTTTATTTTTTTTACATGTATGGCGTGCACCCCAGATTTTTTTGGGAAAAAGGGAGCGCTATACACGAGGTAGTTATTTTTGTAAGGACAGAGTTTTGCAGTAAATTTATTGCTGTGTAGAAACAAGAACCGAGTAGTAGTTGTTAACCTAAAACCGGTTCCGAGTCAAACCTCAAGAACCGGTATAAATAGGAACTGAAGAACCGAACCGATCCATCCCTAAAAGTAACTGTATGTAGAACTGTTACAGTGTTCCAGTGATTTTATTCATGTCTGTGATTCGATACATTGGCACAATTTTGTGAATTTCACAGCTCTAGTTATTAGAGTTGGACCAGTGGCACGGTGGACACGGTACAATACCAACATCGTGCTGCGTCGTAGCTCAGCTGGAACACGAACTAACACAGCTAGTAGTATCATAAGCTGATTCCACGAGTTTACAATGAAATGTCTGCATTTACAAAGAGTTTAATCTACTGTATTTTAACTTACAGTAATAAAATTCTGTTATCAATCAAATAATGACAACGGTCGCAAGAAATAGCAAACACATACAAACCGTTTGCATTAAGTTTGCAAATAGCACTCCAATGCATGCACAAAACCTGTTTGCAGAATTTACTACCAATTCAACCAAGAAGATATGCCTATTTAAACTTATGGCGTCACCCACTACACAAACAATGATGATCACTGCAAATAAAACAGTAGTATCACTGAAAGTAAAACTGCAACACCAAGGAAATAATTCCTTTCCTGATAAAGCATTTATTTGTATTGCAAAGAACATTGAGATATTTTCTGACAACCAAAATGTATCTGCTGAAATGTTTACTAATAGCTATTCAACTTCAAACTATTCACATGTTATTTAAAAAAATTTACTATTCAATTCAAAATTATTTGAACATCAAAATCCACACCCCTAGTTTCTATCCAGACAGAAGAAAATATTTTATACCTTAACCTGTGTTATTCTCTGTGACACATGAAAATACGGGTTGACTGTTCCTGCAGCACACTTACAAGGATAGCAAAGCTTAAGTTCGGCCACTAATTCTGCCGTGTGGAGTCTTGTGTAGCTAAAAACGAGGTGAGGCAAGGAGCACTGTCTCTTCATAAAAATTCACAAGAGTTTAAACTGTTGAAAGTACACAGTAGCAACACCAAAACATTTTTAAAACTAATTATGATACTAGATTGCCAACTTTTGACAGGAATCTCAAATTGCTTATTTCTTTTGTGCACACTATTTTCAGCAAGTGTTGCCAACATGAACGCATACAAGTTACGAAGCAGTTGATCGCAGGTACTGCAAATGGTGTAATTTGTTGTACACCAATACAAAGTGATGGTTCTGTCTGTCAAAAAACTGCCTTCGTAAATAAAACACAGTATATAGATGGCGGTGTATAAGTTTGTACATTAAAAGCAAAATTAAGCCACTGCATCATTGACAAAAACATAAAAATGATTGTAAGTATTCAGTTCATTTTGTATTGGCACAGAATCATCCGATACGAAAAAGTAATATTGGTGGATCAACATATTGGCAAAATTTGAGAATCTGAATAGCCCTAAAAGTAACCCACTTTGTTTCAGAGGTTAACTACATCTATGTAAACTAATGAAATGCCTAAAGAGTTAAAACACAGCAGTGTAGGAGACCATTAACTAGTGTCACTTTTGCAGTGATACCTCCCACACTATTACATACAGTGCTGTGTCATGTGTATGAAACAGCACCATACACGTTTACATTGAACTGCAAGTGTTTAGCAGCACAAAATAAAAGTTTTTGAAATAACCTATGTATTCATTCTGTTGGATTTCAGTTTTCTCCGCTGATGCTATTGAGGTTAGAGAAACGTTTAGTTGCACACTGCAACATGTATGTTATGAAAAATGTAAAATTCTCCCTTTACAGTGGAACCCTCTTATAAGGTTCTTCAGGGGTCCACAAGAAAGTGACACTATAAGCAGGAAAACACTATAAGCAGGGAGACACAAAAATTCAAGAATTTGGACACCAAAAGATATAAAATTATGCACCGTAATAAACACACAACTCTACATAATGAACAAAACAAATGTTTCTTTTAAATACATAATCTTTTAAGAAATTTTATCTCCTGGTTGCGAAATCATAAAATTAGTATACGAGTAAAATATTAATGTACACGAAAAACATGCACAATTGTTTGTGGCATTTTGTCTCCTGGTACCAAAGCACACAAAATTGTCTACAAGCAAAATACATAACATAAAATCTTTCATGGAAGTTTGTCTCCTGGTTGCATCAATGATTCGGTTCAGAGTAGTCACTGGGATTTCCAAATTCAGAGGAATTGCTGTACGTGTTCTACCGGGATTACTGTCCACGTGCTTGATTAAGATTAACTTTTCAGCTAATGAAAATGTTTGTCTTTTCTTAGAGGCACTCATTTTAATTTTTCACTAAAACTGTTTCAAGGATGAATTAATTTTCACTACATAAATATTAACTGGGCATGTGCGAAGGTCGTTTTTTAAATGCAAAGTCGAAGTGAAGCTTGCATCATGCGAGGAATTTCGAAGAGCAATCAAAGCTGAAGGATTAAAAAGTATATATAGTAGGCTACTGTTTTCAAGTATATTCAACTCGTTTGTACTGTTACTGCCAAAAAATGTATGCCTACTAGACACTGAGTAATGGAATGAAACATATCCTAATCTTGTACTGCTGAAAAACTGAAATATCAAACTCTGTAAGAAAGTAATCATTATACATTTAGATACTTACAAACTTTATAAAAACTACCATACTCCATATATCCACTCCCATTTGGCACCACCACCACACAGTGATGTCAATGGATGCCTATCAACATTTGGCCTCTTCCCTTTCCTTCTCCAAGGACTCTTGTCAATGTCAGNTTTGAAAGGCAATGCAAGTTGAGCATCTTTTCCATTGGCGTTTTCCTTTCCCAGTGTGCTTTCTTGCATTATTCCCGGGAAAACGAAAACATTATTTCCAGGTATGTTTGTTATTGTTCTTATGGATAAACATTCAGGGCTGGAAAAATCCNCGGGAAAACGAAAACATTATTTCCAGGTATGTTTGTTATTGTTCTTATGGATAAACATTCAGGGCTGGAAAAATCCTGCATTATAGGCGGGAAAACCTTTTAAACGGGAACCTGTATAACTTATACTGCTGTATCTAAAATTTTAACAACACATTTCCAATAACCTAACAAAAAAACACCAATTTAAGTTGTAAATTGTAATGTCCCATTGCAATCAAACACACTAAAAATTGGTTTGGCAAAATTTTTTTGCATTCAATTGTTAAAACTACATTATTTTTTACTGCATAACATGTTAATCTTACACAAATATTTCATTTTTTTTTCGCAGAAGTAGAAAATTTGCCTGTTGCACAATTTTGCACCTCACGAAAAACAGGTGTGTGTATTTATAACCAGACTTTACATGACAATTTAGAATGTTTTTTCTAGTACACTCGTATATTTTGTTATTAAATAATGAGAATCTAATTGGGAAAATGTATCAGTCAAAATGTGAAATCATTCCACCACTAACTTTAAGTTTACAAAAATTACATGTCGAAAGCACACTACTCAAAAAAAAAAAATACTTGTCAGAGAATAACTACTTTGCAGTTGAGTGTTTATTACTACACATTAAAAAAACAGTGCATTGTATTGGTATATATAGCTTCACACAAAGCATCAGCATCTTCATTTCTTGCACCGGCCAGACCTTCCAACACTTGCCTGGAAAGAAATTCCATTCAAATAACTTCTACATTTCCTTTTGCAAGAGAAAGTTAGCACACACACACTGACACACACACACACACATACACACACACACACACACACGTTAATCCAGTACTTACACAATTTGGCAAGGTTCATTTCGACCTTTCACTATACTGCCTTCCTGCCACTTCTCCTTTTTGACTGCGGGGAAGGTTGTCTTGACAAACGGGAAGCTTGCATGCGTTGGTCGGATCTCGCACCAAGGACAATCTGTCTCCAGCATCAGGCGATCACTTGGTATGCTTGCTGCCACTTCCAGATTCTCAGCTGTCCTCAAAGAGCTGTTAAGCAATGTCACACTTGCATACATGAACACACAATATTCTGTCCACTCTGAAGTGCCAGCTTATTATTACTCTGCCAGTTTGCTCACTTGGAAAGAATCAGTGCATCACAAACAATCAACTGTCAAAATCACACCTCCATCTCCTCCAAATAGTAAAAGTAATATTTACTTTATTTATGTAAATACTGGTTTTGTTAGAATACCTGAAAAACATCAATGAGGTACTGCAAAAAAAAAACCACTGTAAATTAAATATGAACCTTGGAAACGGTTTGGTACCATCCAATTCAGTATCTGAATAAGTGTCCAATACGCAGTTTTATAAATCTCTCCCCTTTCCCAGAAAAGTTGTNCCACTGTAAATTAAATATGAACCTTGGAAACGGTTTAGTACCATCCAATTCAGTATCTGAATAAGTGTCCAATACGCAGTTTTATAAATCTCTCCCCTTTCCCAGAAAAGTTGTTTTTATCCTGTTGTAAAAGTATCCTGGTAAGATTTTCATTTATAAGTCACTTTTAATGCCAAGCCACGCTTTACAGATAGATGATACCCCTTTGTCTACCCACATTTTGTCAACCCTATACTATTTCACTGAGCAAAGATATTCAAAGCACCAGAAATAAATGTCTACCAACTAAACCTGAGTTCCTTTATTACAAACTTGAAAACTTACAACTTTTTGAAACACCTGAGTGTTTGAAATTCAGCAAGTCAGTGTGACTGTTTGAAGCAGCACACACACATCTTACAGCTTCTTTCACAATTTTTACAATTACATTTTCGTCGGGTATGGTCAAAACACTATGCACTCCTTTCTAGCCCTGAAAATACTTCGTATTAAAACAGCAAGTTTTTTCTGAAATCAGTCTAGCTACAGTAGAAACCTGATTCTACAAAATCAGATTTTACAAATACTGTTTTTTATGAAGAGATTCTTGGTACGTAAAAAAATTCTGAAAATGTGTAGAAACCTGATTCTACAAAATCAGATTTTACAAATACTGTTTTTTATGAAGAGATTCTTGGTACGTAAAAAAATTCTGAAAATGTGTAGAAACCTGATTCTACAAAATCAGATTTTACAAATACTGTTTTTTATAAAGAGATTCTTGGTACGTAAAAAAATTCTGAAAATGTGTAGAAACCTGATTCTACAAAATCAGATTTTACAAATACTGTTTTTTATAAAGAGATTCTTGGTACGTAAAAAAATTCTGAAAATGTATGAAAAAATTTTCAATAAATAGAAATTAAACAAAGAAAATCAATTAAAAATAGATTCACTGGCCCACAGCAATAAAATTTTCTGCAATATGAACAAAAACAAGAAGTTACTGATATAACTAATGAGCCTACTTTCCTCAGCACTGATGCAATTAATTTTTAAATAATTTTCCATAAGTTCAGTTGGTAGGAAGGACTTGACTTATCTTTAGAAACAAAACCAGAAAGTTGTGCAAAAGTTGTAAGAAAATTACAAACACATACCTGCCTTGTCTGGGACTTGAACCCAGAAAACATCATACTATAAGCTAGCGTGCAATCCACTGCATTACTGAGGTCGAATACAGAGCATCAACTTCGGATTTAATTAGTCTAATGTTTTGAATGATAGGGTTTACAAACCTAAAATATTTACAGGTTCTTTATTTTGGATATAAGTGACTGAGCCACATAAAACATGCAAGTTTAGATGGCCCACCGTAGCGCTACTTCTGTAAAGAATTAGCTAAAAATTGGTTTTTTTGTTGTCCCAGAGATATGACATAAAAAACTTAATTTTCTTATTTAATGGTATTGTACAAAATAGCCAGAAAAAGAGACTCTAAATACGTTGCTTCTAAAGTATGCTGTCTACATACAAATTTTGTTTAATATATGTGGCAAACTTAGCTAAATTACTTATGAAGCTGCCATTTTGAACATCGTTGTCTGACCCATTTAAATGATGAAAGTTTACATGTCCTCCTGTAGCATTTATGGTGTGCACAATTTGGTACAAATTTATTTTAAATGTTCCACTGTAGCGTTTGGTGGGAATCGGTTGAAGGTCCTAGAGACATGGCATAAAACCTAAATTTTCATGCAGCTATCTTCATAAAAGGAGGACAAAAAAGTAATGTAGTAGCAATTTTGATGATTGTATACTGCCAATATACAAAGATAAGTTAAAATAGATTGCATAGTTTCATAGATATAGCATGCAAAACAAAAATGATTTTATAGCCACCATTCTAAAAAANAGTTAAAATAGATTGCATAGTTTCATAGATATAGCATGCAAAACAAAAATGATTTTATAGCCACCATTCTAAAAATAAGTGTCTGATACTTAAAAAAAAAAACATGTATTATTATGACCTACCACAGTACAATATCTTCGTAAAATTTTATAAGAACGGGCTGATGGTTTCCTGAGGTATGAGATAAAAACATTATTTTATATTAGTAAGATTATCTTNAAATTTTATAAGAACGGGCTGATGGTTTCCTGAGGTATGAGATAAAAACATTATTTTATATTAGTAAGATTATCTTGCAAAATGGCAGAGAAATGAGAGGCTCTGCATAAACAAATTTGATGGTTAATAGGTACTGCCAGCATACAAAATTAAGTTGGAATTGGTTTCGTTAATAAAATATATTGAGCTAAAATATTTATATAGCCACAATTTTGGAAATAAGTGCCTGATCTATATAAAACATACCAGTTTACATCACCTGCTAAAGAATTATTTGCTTGTGAAATTCAGAAGGAATCTCTATTTTTTCCCTGAGACGTGACAAAATAAACTGCAAGGAAGCCATGCTGGTTGCTATGCAACAACTTAACCTTTCGCAAGGTGTGCGGGGGAAGAATGCAAGGTCATGCTTTGCCGAACACGGTGTGCCGAGCAACAGCCCAGTGGAAGGAAGGGAAAAAACAACGGATGCTGTGTTTGCTGACAGGCAGTACACTCCCCATCACCGCACATCTCTGTAAACAAACCGTTTGAAATAAATCTGTGGCATTTACAGGGAATCAATGTTAAGTGCAGACCAGGAATGTAGTTAAACTACATTGAAAATGGGAGCTGTTAATTCTTTACTTGTGTCAAGTGTCTAACCTATGATTCACATAATACAGTCAACTCCCATCATTTTACCAGGGGTGGCTTAATCGGGTTGTGACTTAACTGTGGAGCCACCAGTTCAAAGTCAAATATTGAATAGCTGCCACCAGTCCTGCGCCGCCGCCATTAATAACCCATACACACGCTGTTCATTTCCAGGCAGCAGTTGTGTGATGCAGTACTGGGTTTTTTTTAATATTAAAAGTGTTCGGATACTATATTTACACATGTTTTTAACAGTTAATATGTGTAAAACTTGGAAGTATTAGGAATTTGGGGAAATTGTGACACAGCACATTTACATTCATAATAATAAAGTAATTCATGATTAAAACTGGTATATGCTCGTCAAAAAGGCGAGATCTGGTAGTTTACAGTGGTTTGTACATGCAGAGACTATTTATAAATGAACCGTGGTACCGAGTGCAACGGGATGACAAAATATCACATTAACACAACTATTACTTGCTGCAAAAATGTTTACATCGCAAAACGATGCGTGGTTTTAATAAATAACATTTATTTTTGCTTTGTTGCTGACGTGGGAGGGGAATTAGGGGGGGNGGTTTTAATAAATAACATTTATTTTTGCTTTGTTGCTGACGTGGGAGGGGAATTAGGGGGGGGGGGTGATGGCAAGCCACTCTCAGAAAGACTTAGCGATTGCAGATCGAATCCAAATTATTAGCAAGTAGAATCGCTTCACACGGAAATATGTTATGTTAAAATATTTATAGAACTAGCGGAAAATGTAAAACTCTGAGAATTTGTTTGTATGTTTGTATTTTACACATGAGAAATGAGTCATTTCATGGGAGCGTTGTTTCCAAAGCGTGCCACGCGCACTGGCCAACAGATGGCAGCAGTCACCTATTTTGCTGCTGTGTCGCGAAAGTACAGGCAGTCCTCTACTTTCATACACAATGTGTTCCTAAATTTGTGTATGAAAGTTGAAATGTATGAAAGTAGAACCCTTATTTTAATGTGATAAATGACGTTCCGTTCCTAGATGGGAAAAAAAACGTAACTAAACAAAAAAAAAGATTCAAAACAATATATTTACACACACAGAAACAAGATCATGCATCAAAGTTATTTAAAAGTGTTTAAATATATAGCNACAATGTGTTCCTAAATTTGTGTATGAAAGTTGAAACGTATGAAAGTAGAACCCTTATTTTAATGTGATAAATGACGTTCCGTTCCTAGATGGGAAAAAAAACGTAACTAAACAAAAAAAAAGATTCAAAACAATATATTTACACACACAGAAACAAGATCATGCATCAAAGTTATTTAAAAGTGTTTAAATATATAGCTAATAGTTCAAACAATCGAAAAGACACATTTTACACACACAAACATTTGACTAATTGCAGTGGGTACATACATACATACAGATTCAGCTCTCTTTGGAATTGTACATAGCCGGTTTAACAATCACTGGGACCTGGTGTAGATAACTTATCAGCTTTGCAGAAAAAGTTATTTAGCGACAGTTGAACGCCACCCTTCTTCTTTTCATACAATTGTCTGTAGCACATTGTAGCTGCTTCAACAACTTGACGAACTCGAGAACTTCTCTCTTCATCTGGATCATTTTCTTCAATGATGTTTAAAAAATGTTCAAGGTTTTTTAAAGCATCGTTGATTTTTTTCCCTGTAAGGGTTTTTGTTGGTTGTCCTGGACAGCCATTATTTTGAGCAGCTGTGGATGCTGATGAATTTGTCTCTTGAAGAGCAAGTAGATCTTCATTTGTCAATGGCTCTGAATGTGAGGCCATCAGATCATCAAAATCTTCAGAAGTAACCTCGAGATCCAGCTGATGCATAACTTTAACAATTTGTTCTGTTGCACTTTCTGGGGTCTCCTCAAAACCTCTGAAATTTGGCACCAGGT
>NQII01003921.1:147810-173287 GCA_002778355.1 Clitarchus hookeri
TCGTAAACGTCTCGTAACTCTCGCGTAACTGACCTCAACTGTCCTTCACTCTCGCGTAACTCTCTTAACTGTCGCATAACTGACTTAACTGTCCTCTGTGACTCCTGTATATATACGTTTCTTTCCTATTTTCCATAGAACTCGGGACTTACCCTCTCGTGTTTGCGGTGGGATAGGGGTAGGCGGGGTGCACTGTTTTTCCCCGATTTGCAATTTCTTGTGGCGAGGGGCGATAATATGGCCGGGACTCCCCACTTTCGCAGCGTCACGTCGTGACTCAGGCAATATGACAGGTGCAGTTGGTTCGAGCTCGGGGATTCCTCTGGTCGTTAGGCCATCGGTTTACGGCGTGGGTAAGAATAGCGTCGCCACTACTGGTAGGTATGAGCGGTACGCGTCAAGGTAACCTCAAACTAAATCTTTATGAAAACATTATTAGCAGCTAACTTCATTCAGTAAGCCAGCAATCACGATTTGTTTACTTCGTTCAGAGTCGGGGCATATGGGCTACTCTCGGTTTTAACATGGCCGCCCGGCCGGCCAGTTCTAAACGCGCAGTAAAATTAGAGTTTGTAGGCGCACGCTTTTGGCGCCATATTTGAAAAACCAACATTCGCATTCGCGAATGTGGAAAAATCGACATTCGTTGCATCACTAATGTGCACATACATGTGTGTGTGTTTTCAGTGTACATTAAAATGGACAAAAGCATATTGAACTCAAAGATTATTCACATCACCTTCAACCCACTATTCGGAAAAACTTATCACGTCCACAACAAAATTGCTTATTACTTTATTGCAGTAAATTTTATTGTCTGCAATTTTTATTCTACAAATTTTACCATAAAATCAATATTAATGGAGTTAAATAACAAAACGTGCTTTTTGTACACTTTTTACAGTGTAGCAAAGTGAGCACAGCACAGATACAATAGGACTTTTGACATGCTATTAGTTGCTTCCAAATGCCGGTCAGGGCCAAAAATCATTTCTCAGCAATTTCTCCTGGAGTTTAGTCAATTTGTATTCTGAAGTGCCTGAACTTTTAAAGAATGGATGTGTTACGCGCCTACTGCCTCACGGTACGCGGGCACCATGTACGGACTCTGCTCTGTGGGGGGTGACTCACCTCGACCCCCGCACCATCAAGTTTACCCGCTCACGGTCCCATCGCCGGGCGGCTGGGAATGATTGACAGCTGACCTGGCTAGCGTAACAGCTCCTCCTCCCCCTTCTGAGGCTACGAAATACCTATTGTTCGCTACCAGATGCTCTGGGGGAACTGCTGACAAGAACAAGAGAAAACCTCAACGGGCAACAAGAAAGGCTGTCCCAGAATTACTACAGAGAAATAGAGGTGCCTTCTTTTGTGAGCCCAATGAACTTGGTAAAACTAATTTAGCATGCCATCACATCAACACAGGGGATGCAGAGCTCAAAGCAGCTTGTAATGACGCAATATTCTTAATTTTTCGGGACTCGGATGTAAAATTCTTTCGTGTGTTTGAAGCTTTGACAAGCTTCGTAATATTTTTATCGGGTTTGAAGTTTAAAGCCGTGGTGGCTCGTTTCCCGTTATAGTTTATCCGGCAGACGTGTGCTTTTGTAGGTTATCGGACGGACGTCTGCTGTTTACGTTTATCAGGAGGACGGTTACAGTTTTCGTTTCGAAAGTTGGAGTTTTGAAGTGTCAGCATTATTTAGCTGTTTTCAGGCTGCGTCGTACAAATTTTGTACGAGAAGTTCGTTTCTGTTGACGGCGCAGTCAGTTACGATAACGTGTTGAGAGCGGGACACAGCACAGTTTTGGATGACGCTGCTGGCAGATGCCGGATACTGTGCGCTTATCTTAGGAGAAGGGAGCGATAGGCCTGCCTAATATATACTAGTGGTGTCTATCGCCTAAAAAAAAAAAGTAACCAACCGTCGAAGAAGACGCATTGGGCGTGAGAAGACGCATCAGGCATGAAGAATTTCACCCACACCGGCAAGCACCCGTGACATTAAAATCTTTTGTTCACATTTATTTTCGGTTTAACTTAACCTAAATTCTATCAACTTATTTCCGCCGGTGTGGGGGATTGTTAAAATGCCAGGAGGGAACGAACATCCCTCCTGCCTTCGTAATTTAGTCTTGCGATGCAAGTTTTGAGGCATTAATAAACTGTAAACGACTGTGGCGCTAGTCTGTACTTAGATATTTATCTCTGAACGGTTCGTACTCTGCATACTGGAAATTCGTATGTGAACTGTGTCATTCAAATGACAAATAAAGTATAGAACAAAATACTCTTGAACTTTATTTCTCAATTAATCGGCGTCAATTGTACTGGGTCTCGTATTCTACCTTGAGCTAGCAGTGGCAACGTAAACATTCGGCAGTGTAACAAAGGCCGAACGTTACAAGCTACCAAGGTTGACTACCGCTAGCTTTATGAGGTGGTTGACTGTATTCTGAAAGAGATGAAGAACTTAGATGTGATAGAGCCATCAGTCACTCCATGGTATTCTCCCATTGTGTTTATGAAAAATAAAGATGGCGCTATTGGATTTTGTGTTGATTACCGCCAACTTAATAATGTGACCAAGAAAGATTCTTACCCACTACCAAGGATAGATGACACACTGAATAGTCTAGCCGGTTCACAGTGGTTTTNGTGCCGAACGTTACAAGCTACCAAGGTTGACTACCGCTAGCTTTGTATGAGGTGGTTGACTGTATTCTGAAAGAGATTAAGGACTTAGATGTGATAGAGCCATCAGTCACTCCATGGTATTCTCCCATTGTGTTTATGAAAAATAAAGATGGCGCTATNACTTAGATGTGATAGAGCCATCAGTCACTCCATGGTATTCTCCCATTGTGTTTATGAAAAATAAAGATGGCGCTATTGGATTTTGTGTTGATTACCGCCAACTTAATAATGTGACCAAGAAAGATTCTTACCCACTACCAAGGATAGATGACACACTGAATAGTCTAGCCGGTTCACAGTGGTTTTCTACTTTTAGACATGAAGGGCTGGTATTAGGAGTGCGATGTGGCTCCAGAAGATGAAGAAAAGGCTGCCTTGTGTGTACAAGGGAAAGGAACCTGGCAATATTCAAAGTTATACTGGGCTATGCAATGCCCCTGCCACCTTCGAACGACTGATGGAGTAAGTTCTGCCCTTAGACATTTGTCAGATGTACCTAGACTACATTGTGGTCACAGGAAGAACATTTGAAGAGTACTTGGTATGCCTAGATTCTGTGTCTCAGAAAGTGGCTGCAGCCAACTTGAAATTAGTTCCTAAGAATTACAACCTTTTCCAAAAGAAAATTAATTTCTTGGGCTATGTTGTGTTGGCCCAAAGGATTGAAACAGACCCTGAGAAGACCAGAGCAATAAGAGATTGGCCTCCACCAACTGATAAAACCGAAATGCCAAGTTTCCTGGGTTTATGTGCTTACTACCGTCGATTTGTACCCAGTTTTGACCCAATCGCCAAGCCTCTGCATAAATTGAATGAGGCAAAAGATAATTATAGAGTGCAAAAATGCTTTTAATAGACCAAAAGAAATTCTGATATCTCCCACAGTGCTGGGCTTCCCGAATAGAGAGGGTGAATTCATTCTGGATACTGAAGCTAGTGATGTAGGCATTGGGGGTGTGTTATCTCAGATTCAGGATGGAAAGGAGAGGCCACTGGAAAACTTCAGTAAGATACTACACAAGCCTGAGAGAAATTGCTATGTGACACGCAGGGAGTTTCTGGCCATGGTAAAGGCACTTGCCCATCTTCACCCATACCTTTATGGCACACACTTCATCCTAAGAACTGATCATGCTTCATTAGACTGGCTACTAAATTTCAAGAACCCTGAAAGTCAATACAGCACCTGCAAGAATATGACTTTGAAATACATTACAGGTCTGGACGCCTTCACCGTAATACGGATGCACTTTCCAGGAGACCCTGCGAATTATTGTCTCGTCATTGAGAACGCCAGGAGGAAAAATGTGGTGTATCATGGAGGGCCAGAAGGACAAGAATTAAAGACTCGGTATCTTGCGATAGGTGACCCACATGGGACAACAAAGACATTAGAAATTATCAGCTAACTGATCCAACCTTGCGTTCAATATTGGAGTGGAAAGAAACCAGGTGTCGACCAAGATGGGAGGATATATCAAGCCTAAACAGTCAAGGCATACTGGCCACAGTGGAATTCCCTTGTATTGGAGAATGGTGTGTTTACATGAACTGGGAAAGTAATTATGGGAAACAAAGTCGCTTACAATTGGTCCTAACAGAGTGCAGAATCCCAGAAGTACTAAGAGAGCTACACAACACAGATGAAGATGGTCATTTTGGTGTAAATAAGACACTTAACAGAGTTTGACTGAAATTCTATTGGCTGCATTGTTGGGAGGATGTTTAGAAGTGGTGCCATCTGAGCAATGCCTGTACTGCGAAAGGGTCTGAGGATTAAGGGATGTGGTCCACTTCAGAAATACAATGTTGGGGCCCCATTTGAGAGGATGGCAGTGGACATTCTCAGACCATTACCAGTCACTGAGAGGGGTAATCAGTACCTTCTGACTATTTCACAAAGTGACCCGAGGTCATACCCGTTCCAAAACATGAGACTGGCTGATGTACTTGTAGAGCATGTTTTCTCCAAGTTTGGAGCGCCACTCGAGCTTCATTCTGATCAAGGATGAAATTTTGAAGCAACTCTTTATCAAGAGGTAAAGATTTTAGAAAAGAAGAAAACTTGTCCCACAGCATTACACTCTCAGTTGGATGGGTGGGTCAAGATGCTAAATTGTACCCTGGAACAGTATCTGGCGATCTTTGTGGAAGACAAACAGAAAGATTGAAACTCCAGGGTACCCTTATTTCTCCTGGCATATCGTTCGGCAGTCCACGAGTCTACAAGGATGCTGTTTGGGAGAGCTCCGCCTCCCTGGTGACCTGCTGTTCAGACGTCCAGTGGAAGAAGCAGTCACCCCAGAATATGCCATCAAACTACGTCAAAAGTTAGTCAATATTCATGAGTTTGCCCAGAGGCAACTTAAAGTTAATAGTGACAGAATGAAACAGATCAATGATGCAGTCTACCACATTTGTAGACAGGGCTTTTGGGCGAAGCTTAAGGTTATCCACATTGACTGACTTGCTCTATACGAAGGTCCAGATGTTAGAGTATGTTTGGGACAAACAGATTTAAGGAGGGGGCAGTGTTATATGCCTAATGCCTCACGGGGTGCTAGCACTATATGTGGACTCGACTCTGTCCACAGGAACGGCAGATTGTAGACATGCCTTTATCTTCCTTTTCATAACTAACTGATGAAAAATCTTTAGCAGTATTGTTGCTATGTCAATAATACTTGTTTTTATAACTGACTAATGAATGTTTTAGTTGTTAAGTTAAATTTTTTTCCGTATCATAATTAGCGCATATACAAATTTATAAAATTGGTAATAAATCCTACAAATAAAAATTTAAAAGCTATAAATGTCATGCATAAATGCTATTTTTCACCCTCTCTAGAAATAGACATTAAATATTGCGCTTGCTGAGAAATAAAAAGAGTAAGTAATAGTGGGGATAGATAATTTAATGTTGTAAATATTAGCTGCATGAATAAATTAAAAGCAAATTTAGGTAACAATATAATGCGGCCTGGAACCTTAATGTAGTATATGATGATAAGTATTGAAGCACTTGAGATTACAACTGAGGACTTTCTAAAAAAAAAAGCAGTGGATTTGTACACAATAAAAAAAACTCAGACATAATTTTTGCACAAAATATACAAAAGTCTGTCTATTAAACATTTTGTTTTATTATTAATTTCACTTATCTTTTTAAAATGTTGCAATCTTGTAAATTTGAAATTAATGTTTATAATAATGTTAATTTCTTGAACTTACAGACAGTGTTTCTTTTCCTTACACTCCAAANTCACTACCAGAGAAAAATGACTGTAAAAGAAACATTGTTTTGAACCCATTCAAACATGAGATACTTCAATAATGTTCTACTATCAGCCAGTCATTCAAGCATCTCCAAGTCCCATTTTATTACAGAAAATTTTTTTAGAAAAAAGTATTTTAATGTGTTATTGGTAAATGTGACTTTTCTTTTATGAAATAAAAATGAAAAATAGATATTATGTGTTTGGAATTCATGAAACTGAAAGAAAAATGAAAATTTATTTGATGACAGCACAGCCCTATTACAAACATTTTAACAAAATTTTTCACTATGTATTTTTAACACACTCCAGCATGTAATCAATTAAATTCAATTTAAAATATGAAGAATTTGCAATGGTCGTCATAGAGCACAACAATACTTCAAGTATTTCCTTTAAGCACATACAGTAACCTCGATAAGTTGGCCCCCTTTAACACAGATCTCCGGAGAGGAACAAATTTAAAAAAAATAAACAAAAAAAGATTAAAAAATCTTGGATGATATTCAAGGAAGAGCTGAAACTTACAGATAAATATTTCATAAAATAAAAATGCATTTTGTGCAAGAATTACAGACAGTTATTGCTTTAATTTGTGCACAAACATATTAAGGAAATTTTTTTTGTTAATTTAAAATGTAATTTTGGAGGAATTGTTTCTTAAGTGAGATATGTAAATGCACTACTGTTTGTATGTATGCGCTGAGTACAGAGTNTGCTGAGTACAGAGTGTATTACATATCCTATGCATTTTGGCTGGTACCTTCAGCTAAGTCGGGGCAGATGTATTCATTCCCTAGCATCTACATTACACAATTACCATTTGCATTCTCAACTCTATAATAAGTATCACACATCATCACTGTGTAATAAAATTTTATATTTTTATAAAAAGGTTATTCATACAAATTTCCTTTACAATGTTCTTGAAAGACATATAAAACTAAAAACACAACCCCAAAGAGCTCACACAATTATATTCTCAGATACTATTAAGTTATAAAAATTATTANTATAAAACTAAAAACACAACCCCAAAGAGCTCACACAATTATATTCTCAGATACTATTAAGTTATAAAAATTATTAGGAAATACAAAAACCCTTCAAATAACACTGATGCAATGGGTGTAGTGTTCATAGTTTTTTTTTAAATAGAATCTAGACCAACTTTTTTTTATTGGTTTTAATTTTAATAATTTTACAAGAGACACAATGTGTCAACTAACAAATACATTACCATCTGTGCCAGCCATTGTAACAGCCTCCTTGCTGTCATCTAGACTGCCGCCTGTAATAATCATCTTCTGCATGCCCATGTCCCACGCTCGACCGAGCACTTTCAGCAAGTCAGCCGGGTGCTTCCGAGTGCCATGATACAGCCCCAGGTACATTGGGTCCGTCAGATTCACTGCTATGTCTGTAACACAAACACGTGTCGTGGAGAGGTTTGGGCGGCTCATATAGCTGATGAGGGCGAAGCGAGGTGAATATGGAGCAGTGCCGGAATGCGAGGGTGAGGGAAACGGGAGACCGACGAGAATACCCGCCGACCAGCAGCATCGTTCGGCACGATTCCTACATGCAAAAATCTGGGAGTGACCCTGCCGGGAATCAAACCTAGCTCACCCTGGTAGGGGCGAGTGCGTTAGCTGTTACGCCAACCATGTGTCATGCAGAACTTACGCCTGCACACATGCTCTCACTACGTATCTACATCCAGATGCACACCGCACACTGTCATCAGACAAGTCTCCTGTAATTTTGAAACGCGAGTCTTGCACATGACAGCAATTCACTAGCAGTTTTCATCTCTATGGGTTAACTTTTACTTAATCCTTTCTGTTACAGTACCCTATATGCACAATGTTGCACACAAGGTGGATTTAAAGCCCTACACTGTACAAAGCAGAAAACAGCATCCTCACATGGTGGAAGTGGAAGACTTCATTTGTTGTTTACACTATATTTATCGTGTACATAAATTTGCTACGCGATGTTTGAAAAGACGGTGTGGGTGAGACCCACCGGCTTTTCGAATGCACGTGCAGAATGTTCTACGTCACATGAAGCGGACGTGATGTGTGTCACTCAACACTGAGACTGACAGATAAAATTAAGAGATTGCACAGTATTATGTGTGGAAGTTGTGCCACGCTGATTTATTTGCACAATTATGCCCAGTTGTGGCATTGGCATTAATTTTGTTTAAGTCTAAATATAATTAATTCCTTCTTATCCAGTATCCCGGTAAGGAACTATGTTCTTCCAACCAATTCGTATAAACATTGAAGAGACTACTAAAAGGTGCAGTTAAATGTATTTGTGTGTGAAACATGTTTTTATGCCCATAACAAGCCCTGATGACCAGTTNTTATGCCCATAACAAGCCCTGATGACCAGTTTCTTATGTTTTATTACTGCGCACTGGTGAACATTAAGAAAGGTTTTACAGTTAAATGTAACTGACATTTTTTTTTCCTTCAAACTTTTCAACAGTAATTATTAAAGTGATTTACCAGGCAAGTTATGAATAAAGGTCAATTCAAAACCATTTTAATTCGAATAATTTCAGATAATTTTTTACAAAAAAAAAACACTCTCTCTCACACACACAATATATATATATATATATCTCTTTCTCTCTCTCTCTCTCTCTCTCTCAGCTGAAACACTGGGTCGATTAAGTTTTAAAAGAAAATTTTTAAAGTTCATCTTTAATTTATAAAATTATTTAAATGGTTTCAACTGCGAGAAATTTAAGTGGACCATTTGATCCTACCATTGAGTACAGTTTACTCTCAGAAGGTTCCACCGCCAAGGAGTCCCAAGCGTTCCTTGGCATACTCTTGCAGTCTTGAAATGCACTAAAACAAATTAAACGTGCTTTTTAGGCCTTTTCATTAGCCTGCGCACATTTATGACACTAGCGATGGCTCTCCTCCATCGCCCCTGCCTTATGACGGGCGGTCTTACAAAAGATTTAAATCAAATTAGTAGGAGATAGTCCTACATGACCTGACTGCTATCAAGTCTCAAAAGAGTCGTTGGGCTTACAAAATGGTAACCCTTTCCTGCTTAACTAAATCAAGGATTAAACAGTTTTCTGATAACTAAATCTTATCTATAAAGAAGCTAACATAAGTGACCTAGGAAATTAGCTTATCAGAATACAATAATGTGGTTTGACTAGGAGAAATCACACAAATTAAGAAACAGTAATTATATAAATCTGTGATATTAAAATATTTAATCAATTAAAATTCCACAAATTAGTGACAGGTAATTAAAATAAAATCATGATAACATTTCTACTATCATTTCAAATGTAAACGAAAAAGAAAATATTAAACTGACAGATGTAAACATTGAAATGAAATCATAATATTTACCAATAGAAATGTCAATGTGAAATGTAAACAAATGGCAAATTTTATATCTTCACATCGTTATTAGACGTCGAAAACATCATATGCACATACGTATTTTATTAAACATTAAACACAACACCATAATGAACCACATATTTTTTAATTAACTCGTTACACTATAGATATTATTTCATCCTACAGTTCACTATTTATACTCAAGGTANAAATATTTAATCAATTAAAATTCCACAAATTAGTGACAGGTAATTAAAATAAAATCATGATAACATTTCTACTATTATTTCAAATGTAAACGAAAAAGAAAATATTAAACTGACAGATGTAAACATTGAAATGAAATCATAATATTTACCAATAGAAATGTCAATGTGAAATGTAAACAAATGGCAAATTTTATATCTTCACATCGTTATTAGACGTCGAAAGCATCATATGCACATACGTATTTTATTAGACATTAAACACAACACCATAATGGACCACATATTTTTTAATTAACTCGTTACACTATAGATATTATTTCATCCTACAGTTCACTATTTATACTCAAGGTATTTATTCCATACCACTTCATTTTATATCACGCTTTCTATTTTGTCACTCTATACATGTCCAAGACATGCCGCATTAAAACCCATTCTACAATGCACTGATGAGTAAGAAAACTGACTCTAACACGTAAATTAGTATATACCTTATTTATTCTATGAAAAGAATAAGCAGATAACTCAGGATGAATTTTTAACTACTCTACAATACAAAGAAACATACAGTCCTACAAATGGAAGTGTGCCGCATTGTTAATATTAGAAGCACCGCTGTCACACCCCGCCATCTTAAACCAGTATCCCCTGTGTAGGGCCCCCAGTAGACACGTGCCGCGAGGTCAGGCCGGCCCGGGGGGCGGACAAGCAGTTGACACGCCCAGGGGGAAAATGCAGAGTTAACGACAAGGGAGTTAAGACACGTGGAAAGGCGGGCAACGGCTAGAATATCGCTGAGGCACTCTGAATAAGATACGTAGGAAAGCAGGCAGCACCTATAGTGAAATACGCAAGAAAAGGGCTGACAGTGTTTGGCAGTATTGCCGCGGGTCCCCACCCCTCCCCGAGCAACACGCGTGAGAACACAGGGACACATTCCGAGAAAAAAATGCAGAGTAAATTAGAGTTTCGCAGACACACGAGTTGGACGAGTAAGAAGGACTGATAGTGTTTGGTAGTATGGACGTGAAACCTCCCCTCCCCCAACAAGTGAGACACGTGCGAGGTTCTGGGGGGGGGGGCCATCGAGAGAGGTTACAAACCAACTTGCGGGAAAAGGAGAGGGTCAGTCAGATCGTTAGGTCGCCGGAGGGAGTCATATCGTGGAGTCGTCGACGAGAGCAGTCACCGAGGCCGAAGGGTCAACCAGAAGCAGGAAGCCAGCCGAGTCCACCACGCCAACTAGCCTATGCCAAGGGCCAGTGAAAAGGGCCGACCAGCTTACCAGACCTCAACCTACCGCCGGAACACCCAGAACTACAAATACAGCTAAGTACCAGCGTCGTTGCAGGTTTCAAAATGTACACTCCTCATTTTGTATGTTTTTACAGTATTTAACATTGCGTAAATACTACTGCCAAACAATGTGCATGTATACTGCATTGATCACGAAAACAAATATCAGACAACGCCCAATGCAGCAAAATAGCTTCATTTCTGTTACTAAACGGGGTCTCTCCTGTTTTCTTTTCTCAAGACCTCGATGTTAAGAGCTGCCCAAATCTCTTCACTCCCTCCTCCTTTTTTCTTCTATCATTCGTTTCTGACACACACTTTGGGTTGGTTCGGATGGCCACCACTCATTCTTGTTTTTTTTCTTCACTACTACCAATCTAATCAACTATACGGCCAATGTCCTGACCTTACTAACTACGTCACACGTACAAACAAACCTGTGGTATCGAGCTGTATACTTAACCCATTTTTAAAATCAGTATTATTTATTTACTACTTCTATCACTTGTGTATTATGTGTAATTCTTTGTGTACTACTGAATCCATTGTGCATTACTAGTACCTTACACTACTTGTACTTTGTGAAGTTGTTTTGTTGTCTGATAGCTCCTTGTACTATCAGTATTACTTGTATTCACATTTGTGCTATATTTTGAGATTTTTTCTTCCTAATTTTTATATTATCATGTCTTTGACAAATGCCATTCCCCTTGAGGTCCATAGCTTGCATGTGAATAAGGAAAAATTAATTAATTAAAAATTATTTCATCAATCAACCAAATACAAAAACAGACCAATGTAGAAATGTTAAACAACTTCTGTAGAAATTAAAAAAAAAAAAAAAAAAACATTTGGTAATTATTAAGTTTAGCGACTTTTCTGAAGGAAACGTCCCAGATAAACGAAAGTAGCATTAATGGATTCTGCACAGCTTACCTTGTTAATATTCACGAGGGCGTCATGTTAAAATAAGCAGAACGTATTAAATAAAATAGTTAAAAGTATGAGCTGTTCGCCGCTTTGTTTACGTCGGACGTTATGATTTTTGGTGACATCATAATTCCTGCCGTCACCTTATTAGCTTGTGGGTATTGTTGCGTCACGGCAACGCGTCACATGTTATTTTAACGGAAAAATTTTTTAACAGCTCAGTAGCCATTGTGTCTTTGCCGGGGTGAGTCGTGACGTCCCAATCCGCCGGATTTAAAACGGAGAAAGCAAGAACGAGTGCTTCTGTGCGTTATACTCGCCTAAGAATGAGTGCTTCAGTGTGTAATGTTTGCCTATGAACAAGTGCTTCAGTGCGTAATGTTCGCCTATGAACAAGTGCTTCAGTGCGTAATGTTCACCAATGAATGAATGCTTCAATGCACAATATTCACGTATGTGGCGTTTTAGTGGAACATGGTGTTTCGTCGAGTGAGGTAAGGTTCAATTGACCAAGGACAGAGGAATTGAACCAACGCCTACCTACCTAGGTGAGTTAATTGATATTCCTTTGGTGTGTTTTACTGTTTCTTTAAATACCGAAAATCCTAAATTCGTAGTTTAGTGTAAAACCCTACAATTGTAGGTTAGTGTAAGACCCTAAAATCCTAGGTTAGTGTAAAACCCAAAAATCCTAGGTTAGTATATAACCCTAAAATCCTAGGTTAATGTAAAACCCTACAATCCTAGGTTAGTTTAAAAATGTAAAATAGTGATTTTACTAAATTAGTCATACGTTAATGCCCCTCATATTCGTGTTCTGCAACATTAGTAGAGTGGAAATATACAATTTCCTGTGATTTTTTTTTTTTACAGAAAAGTCACTAAACTTAATAATTACCCAACATTTTTATCAAATTAGGTTTTTGGCCTAATGAAAGCCAGCTGCACAACACACTAGAGCTCCAAGTCTGAAGCCCTTAAGCTTTTTTTTTTTTTTTTCATATTGTTCTCTACATCACAGACTATTTACTTTAAATGCCACAGAACACTAAAAATGCTCAATCTTAATCATGCAAACACAAATATTTGTCACTGTTTTAATTGTCACTTAACTAGTTTAAGAAATTACCTTTCAATCATTAATCAGCTATCAACATTAGGTGCACCCAAAAGCTCTATTTTACAAAGGCATTCACTAAGACTATAAAGTTATAAAGAGTAGGGGGGGAAGGAAGAACAGCTGATAAATTGAACTAGTAGGGAGAAGGGGAAAGAATTGGAGCACCTACCAACGCAGGACTACATTTCAAGTGCTTTTAGGTTGGCGGTGTGTTTGATCGTTACAGTAAATTACATACGCCCCAATCCTCGCATCGCCTAGGGTTTGTAATACTCTTGGGCCATTACGTGATGGCATGCAGGTCACTACATATCAAAGTAATGCCTGTCATTAATTTTAAATTATTATATGGCATGCATAGCCCTCGTCGTTAACCACTGCGATGTAATTTAAACAGATATATGTGCAGCCCCCCCTAACTAAAATACAGAAAATCGAACTCCCAACTTTAATAAAAGTCTGCAATATTTATTTATGGTGCCCCTTGCCAGTATTTTGTGTATTAAAAGACAATGTAACAAATACCTTCTAGCAGGATACGGACGCAATGTTCCACAGCTACCATAAACTTAATCTCGCACGCAACGACGAGCACCGCCGCCAAATTCCGCGGTGTCCCACCATTGGTGGGGATCAGAGTGAAAAGGCAATTACCTACAATTAACATAAAACGTGATATTATTGAGCTTTAATTCCTAATGCTTACAAGTTTACCTATAAATCTGCGATTCATTTCCGTTGTCACTCAACTCTGTTACACTCAAACAAATAAAACGTAAACAAACATTAATAAAAAAAACATATCCATAGAGAATTGCGTAAGCGTATTGTGAGACGCATGGCATGCGCGCCACAGTAATGTTCACCAATCTAGCAATGCTAAATTTATTAGTAGGCCTCGTGGCCGCTAGTTGTGAGAGGGTAGAGTGGAACATCTTCATGGTCGTAATGCGAAATACTTTGGTTTGGCGTTCCCCCGGGTGGCATGTTGACAGCGTTTAAACTTGTCGAGACTCGAATGTGGCGGGTGATTCAACTTTCGATCCTCGTCACGGATATTCAATTGTACATTACTGAGGATATTAAAGGGCGATATTTGGCATAAATTGTTAAATGATTTGTGTGATTCTACGGTATTTGATATACTATGTCATATTCTTCTCATCTACACATTCAAATCACACTATTATGACCACCTGCCATTATCCAGAGTAACCAAATTTCGCAGCAAGGACAGCGGCTAGATGAGCTGGCAGTGACTCAGTCGGGTGTTGATAGGTCTCCACGGGTATCTGGAGCCATACTGTCTACAGTGCATCCCACAGCTGTTCAAGGTTGCATGGCGGAGGAGAAAGAGGAGACAGATGGCGAACACGACGATCGAGGTGACCCCACAGATGATTAATTTGATTCAGATCGGGGCTGTTTGTGGGCCAGGGAAGACATTTGTAGTCTTGATCATGCTCTTCGAGCCACATGCGGGCACTTCTAGCCATATGGCAAGGCGCATTATCATGCTAGAAGATCTCATTCTCCCGAAGAAAGACAATTATTATGTATGGGTGGACATGATCGCCGAAGATGAATTCATAACCAAATAGATCAAGAGTGCCTTCCACACAGATGATGGGACCTAAAGAATACCACGAGAACATTCCCCAGACCATANCATCCCACAGCTGTTCAAGGTTGCATGGCGGAGGAGAAAGAGGAGACAGATGGCGAACACGACGATCGAGGTGACCCCACAGATGATTAATTTGATTCAGATCGGGGCTGTTTGTGGGCCAGGGAAGACCTTTGTAGTCTTGATCATGCTCTTCGAGCCACATGCGGGCACTTCTAGCCATATGGCAAGGCGCATTATCATGCTAGAAGATCTCATTCTCCCGAAGAAAGACAATTATTATGTATGGGTGGACATGATCGCCGAGGATGAATTCAAAACCAAATAGATCAAGAGTGCCTTCCACACAGATGATGGGACCTAAAGAATACCACGAGAACATTCTCCAGACCATNAACCAAATAGATCAAGAGTGCCTTCCACACAGATGATGGGACCTAAAGAATACCACGAGAACATTCTCCAGACCATAACACTACCCCCACCCCCTTGTGTTCATCCAGCAATGGATGCAGGGTCTCAGTTCTTCAACGGACACACTGACTGTCATCTGTTCTATGCAGCTGAAACCGTGATTCGTCTGCGAAGGCTACCCATCGCCAATCAGCAGCATTCCAGTCGCCTATACTATCGAGAAAATCCAGTTGTTTTCATCTATGCACCTGTGTTAGTATGGGTGCACTCACTGTATGTCTACTCCGGAGCCTTATACGCAGAAGGGTTCGTAGAACTATTGTGGTAGACATGTATCTGGATGTCCCCTGGGTTCATTTGGATGGTTAGCTGTTCCACTGTAGCCTGTCGGTTGGCCTTCACACACCATCGTAGTCAACGTTCATCTCAGACATCAATGGTNTTAGCTGTTCCACTGTAGCCTGTCGGTTGGCCTTCACACACCATCGTAGTCAACGTTCATCTCAGACATCAATGGTGCATGGAGCTCCTCTGTTTCCACGATGGTTATTCCCAATGGTGCCATTCGACCACTCAAGATACACCTTTACCACAGAGGCATGTAAACAGTTCACAAACGATGCTGTTTCCGAAATGCTGCCTCCCTTAGCCCGANCACAAACGATGCTGTTTCCGAAATGCTGCCTCCCTTAGCCCAAAAGACGATGATCATTCGTTCATGCAACTCGGTTAAATCGCTTCCATTACCCATAACAGCAGGAAGAGCACTGTGTATAGCCTGCCTTTCAGTCGCATTATATACCTGCTTCACCAGCCCACGAAACGGGCCATATTTTATGAGCTATGCGCTGCAGATGGCACTTCTATCAGATGGTCATAAAAAATGAGATTCGACTGTGTGTGTATGAAATTTTCTTCTGCAACCCTATGCTATTGCGGACACAAGAGATACCATGGACTTCGAGGTAAGCAATGAGATCATTATTTATATAAACAAACTTATCATTCCATATTGGGAGAAGATGCTAACCCTATGAANGAGGTAAGCAATGAGATCATTATTTATATAAACAAACTTATCATTCCATATTGGGAGAAGATGCTAACCCTATGAAGCAACCGAGTTTAGTAGTGAGCCAACATCTAATATTTTACGAGATAATTCGAACGAGTCCTTGCCTCCTCTGTATGGTAGAACCAGCTTAGGTCCATACTTCGTTTTTATAGAGTGTTACTGCTGCTATCTCTTTAGTCATTGGTCATCATCTTCTGCAACATACCCTCAAAGCAACTATACCACTTTCTCTTCTCCCAAAACAAGGTTTGATATATGGCATACAATTAAACCTCACTGAGGAAGAGATTTTTCTAGGTATTAAAACATCATACCATCTTCTCAAAGTTCAGTGCATGAATAAACACTTCGACGAAAATAATCAAACTGTTTATAACACAAAGAAATTAATCTCCTTCACATTCCAAGGTCATTTTTTGCCTGGCAAAGTACTTGTTTACAAGCACTATTATAAAGTAACACCGATNTCTCCTTCACATTCCAAGGTCATTTTTTGCCTGGCAAAGTACTTGTTTACAAGCACTATTATAAAGTAACACCGATGGTGCAAGCTGTAATAATGTGCAAAAAACGCCTTAGGTTTGGGCATTTGGAAGTTTATTGTCGTGCTACTAAACAGCGATGTTCTGTAAGCGGAAAATATCATTCTGTAGTTCATTGTAATCCTGTTACCCCTAAGTGTCTCAATTGTTCTGGAGATCATCTCGCTACTGACAANATCATTCTGTAGTTCATTGTAATCCTGTTACCCCTAAGTGTCTCAATTGTTCTGGAGATCATCTCGCTACTGACAAAATAAAAGTGCTCGTCATGGGCTGCTAAAGCAAAAATAAAGCAAATGATGACCCATCATAATTTAACATTTGTTGTAGGTAAACTGCATCTAGAAAGTGACTACCCGCCCACACAATATCATGATAATTCCACATATGTAGCCCCTGGTATTGAAACAGGCAAATTTCCCTTGCATGGCCAACATGGTGATTCTCAGGGNATAATTCCACATATGTAGCCCCTGGTATTGAAACAGGCAAATTTCCCTTGCATGGCCAACATGGTGATTCTCAGGGCAAACCTCCTCCCCAACAACACTATTTTGATGACAGGATGTTTTTGCAAATAGTTCGGTCCCAAATTAAACGGCTTNCAAACCTCCTCCCCAACAACACTATTTTGATGACAGGATGTTTTTGCAAATAGTTCGGTCCCAAATTAAACGGCTTATCATGGATACTCTAGGGAAGAGTAATTTAATCCCTTAAAAGGTGTTACTGGGCCAGATGTTGCGGTTCCTTCCTCTTCTATGCAAGCGAGTCACCTATCGAAGTCCCTCAACATACATCTCACAGTTTAATTACCAATGGTTATATAGCCCAATTATGTAGTTTTATACTTACTCTTCTAAGGCATCTTCATTGAATTTCCACGAAACCCCACGGTCTGCGAGAATTGTACACTCATCTTCAGGAACTCTTATTAAGGAACCAATAGAGGCATATTTTTTGCAGTCTATTATGAAATTACTACAGTGGAACTGTCGCTCCTTCGCGCTTCAATGAGGATTCTTGAATTACTGTCTCTCTCAGTGTCCTGTAGATGTGGTCTTACTACAAGAACCCCTTTGGACACATTTCAATAAATCAGTGACGTGAAACACGCGTCCACGAGTTCCTTATGCCCACTCTGACTGCCGCAGTCACAGCAACTACACCAGCTACACCTGGCCGCACCAACCACATCAGGTCAAGTGTGTAGTCGGGGTCAACCAGAATGGAATTTGCACCTTCTTGCCGACAAGGATTACACAACTCAAGAAACCGCCCTACTCATGTATTAAATGGGTAGGCGATCCGAAACAGTGTTTACCCCAAAGCCACAGCCATTGGACGCACTGGCAATTGGTCGTTGTGTCGTCACAGCTCGCGTAGCTAAAACGACGCAACACCACCGGGTGATGCTAACTGGCTGGTAGGCCAGACTGAAGAGATAAGTGCCCCAAAGTGTCATCCAGCAAGGTACAGAATTTTTATAAACATATTGAACACAGACACTGCATTCACTGCTACAGCCAGGGGTGTTTTTCAATGTATAAATGGCAATCAAGCATGGCATTTCACACCCCTTTGCCCAGGTGGACTCGTCCATCCCTTCAGGAGACAGCCACCTGGCAATGCTGTAGCCAGTGTAATTAAAACGCGTCATCGGAAGTGAGATCCATACAATTTTATGAGAAGATGTAATAACTTATTTAAAGTGTATTTATATAAGAGTAATTATGTTTTTCTAAAATGGAAATTGCCTGTAAAGGCCTCCCGCATTTTAATGTATCTAGTGTGGTGACATCCCCATAAACTTAACAACTTAAACATTAACAGACATTTGTTAATAATCACGGATGTCACCAATGTGTTAAATTTAATTCATGCAATTTTTCACCATCATAATCACATCACAGAGTGCTCATGTAATGTTTCATCGTTCGGCGTTTGATGTCGGTTCTCGAAACTTGTGGCGACAGTAGACATGACTGGCCCCAGTTCATCTCAGAACCCGGAAAAGACCGGCGGTGTTGCTCTCGCCTGCTCCGCGAGCCCCCTCAGTACCTGCATATAGACTGCAATCATTTAACTACAATAGTAATATATTAGTCACCGGAAAATTTGTATTATCTTTAATGTACTGAGAGGAGAGCTACCCGCACTCTCACCGGAGAGATTAACGCAATCGCGTCTCAGTATAAAACCATGTGTTTTTCACCACTTAAGTACTGAGTCCATTATCATGCATCATTCACGCATATTACAACTGTAGCAAGAACAGTGAATAAACCGCTCAACCAAATGAAATCAGTGTCAAGTCATTGTAGGGCATCCTTTGTGTCATCACCCGCATTTCGTTAGCATATTTCAGGCGTACGAGACAGCCTACAGTCTCGCCATCGTATATAAAAAGTGCAGCCGTAAGTACACGACACCCATCAACAAACTGATGGAGGATTACCAGGGCCCCCATGGGCCTTCAACCAGAATACCCTCATTAGCTCACCACTGAGTTATGGCGCCGGGCAATATAACATCCAACCAGCCCTGGTTAACCTCGCCGAAGTCAAAATGGCGGGCCAACTAAGGGGCAGTTCGACACGCCATTCTTTACCTATGTCAAAAATGGCACACCAAATATGGGGCAGTTCGCCAAGCCATTCCTGGCATGCCAACTAAGTGGCAGTTCAGCCAAGCCATTCTTGTCTGACGACNCAGTACCTGCATATAGACTGCAATCATTTAACTACAATAGTAATATATTAGTCACCGGAAAATTTGTATTATTTTTAATGTACTGAGAGGAGAGCTACCCGCACTCTCACCGGAGAGATTAACGCAATCGCGTCTCAGTATAAAACCATGTGTTTTTCACCACTTAAGTACTGAGTCCATTATCATGCATCATTCACGCATATTACAACTGTAGCAAGAACAGTGAATAAACCGCTCAACCAAATGAAATCAGTGTCAAGTCATTGTAGGGCATCCTTTGTGTCATCACCCGCATTTCGTTAGCATATTTCAGGCGTACGAGACAGCCTACAGTCTCGCCATCNCATCACCCGCATTTCGTTAGCATATTTCAGGCGTACGAGACAGCCTACAGTCTCGCCATCATATATAAAAAGTGCAGCCGTAAGTACACGACACCCATCAACAAACTGATGGAGGATTACCAGGGCCCCCATGGACCTCCAACCAGAAAACCCTCATTAGCTCACCACTGAGTTATGGCGCCGGGCAATATAACATCCAACCAGCCCTGGTTAACCTCGCCGAAGTCAAAATGGCGGGCCAACTAAGGGGCAGTTCGACAAGCCATTCTTTACCTATGTCAAAAATGGCACACCAACTATGGGGCAGTTCGCCAAGCCATTCCTGGCATGCCAACTAAGTGGCAGTTCAGCCAAGCCATTCTTGTCTGACGACAAAAAAGGAATTACCAACTAACAGAATGAGGAACAACAAATCGTGAGTAAAGCTAGTTGAAATCACCATGTCACAAACATTCACCATATGTTTTATTGTGTCCTCCAGTGAGTTATGGTCCGTAGCATATAAGAAGGCCACTTTTTGACAGCTCGGCGAAAGTAGTGCCACTGTTTACATCTGACTAAATTTGACTATGTATACTTCCGTCATCAGCTGATCGGCCACATATCTGGTCGGGCGAATAAGCGCATCTAGGAAGTGCTGCCTCGTGCGGAATTTGATGAATTGCTAGGGTTCCCGGCAGGCGGCGAAAGAGTTCTCGAAATGAAGTTTGGTGTGCGTTTGTACGGTCGTTCGTAAACGTAATGTAACTGGAAGGGCAGGAACGTGTAGAGGGGATCAGCGAGCAGACTTGAGTGCAATACACATTACAGGTATGGCGTGCTAGTGCGGCGAGTGTGTGGTATCCCACTTCTCGGGAAACAAGGTGCGGGTTATCGGAAAATAATATGGCGTATGCTTCGCAAATGAGCCAATAGGTAGCGCGCAAAACAAATTTTTCGACGATATCATCCGTGTTAAGTAGACTGCTCTATTACTGGCTGGGTACAAAAAGTATTTCAAATATTTTTCGTAAAATTATTAGAGAAAATAATTCAACAATATTATGCCATATTTCTGTATGCTTTTGGAATTAATATCAAGCACGTAAGAAAAGCGGGGTTGGAGAGGGCGGTGTACGACATGAAAAAGGTTTCGAGAATGGGTTTTATTTCTATACTGGTAGTATTATTATGCATTTCATTTTTAACACCTACACATTACTATTTTATCATGAAGTTTAGTTTCTAAAACTAAAAACTTCTGTTTTATGACCATGTAAAATAAAATGTATTAATTAATCTAGGAACCCTTTGTTATCACGTATTTTCAGCTTGTCTAATGTGCATCGGCAGTGCACTAAGAATAGCCAATGTAACATTAACTTTTGTTAATTCGTGCATCAGCTGATACAGGATTTTGTAAACGGCACGTTGTTTGTTTTGAATACTTAATTTTACACTCACTGACTGTCAGAATGTGGTCTTCTTATATGAAATGACCTATAGCGGCCACTACCACCCCCACCCCCTTTCAGAAGTAATGGGTCACTACGGCCACACCACGTGGAGTGTAGGTAGAGACAGCTACGCGTCATAGAAAGACCGGCCACCATGACTACTGCGTCGTGCCACGCGGCCGATATAGGGCTGAATACTTACAGATTAAATTGGATCACCACCAATGGGAAATCAGAAACTATGTGCCTCAAATGCGTGCGACCAACAACTAAACGAAATCCATTCCTGGAAACAAAATGTCCGTGCAGGGAAATAGCAAACGCGAGCCGACTCGTGCAGGACATTAAACGAAATAATAGTGAACTAATAGAAAATGCATGGAGCAGTACCTCGAATGGCAAACGAGTGCCATTGTGTACAGAGTGTAACAGACCGCGAGTAATCCGAGGCAACTTCAGCCTCAACAGACGCACGTGCCAGTACGAACTCGAACAGCCACAAAAACCATTTTTAAATTAAAACCCAACAGAACAACCTTTGGAAAATTCAAATTTAAATATTCTTCGCAACTGACGATGGGCGAAACAGATCATATGTGCAGGAATAGGTGATGGAACGATATCGTGCGTAATTTGTCCATGGAATTACCACGCCGAGTGCCTCACAAGAACAGAATGCACAACCACAGAAACCATGGTAGAATTCGGTGCGACGAGTGTGAACTAACAGTGTGACCAACCGAAGGGGACATGGTTATTAACACCTCGGGTGCGAACAGTGCGCGGATGTACCATGAGTGATGGTGCCATGCCCCTTCACTGAGGGCAGTGAGAGCAACAGCCAACAACACTAGGGCACTCGACAGGCATGGACGGGGCAGCAGCACCATGGGGAAACCCATTGGTGCCACACACCACCTTTGGCTTCGTGTGGCCTCTGCCACACCAGGTGGCCAGAACAACACCAGCAGTTGCAGCACCTACCACAGGGACGTGCACGACACCAGCCCGATTCCAGTCGCTGCCAACCCTCGCGGGAAACACCAAAGAGGACCCGCAGGCGTTCCTGAGCGACCGCACAGGACGATTGAGCAGGTACTTTGTAAGCAGTGGCCTAGCTGCATCGGAGGCCAATTGTTGGGGGAGGCCCGCACATGGTGGCAGTCCATTGACCACTATGGCATACAGTGGGCCGAGTTCCAAAGTGCCTACCTCAGACCTTTCAACTCCATGTATGGGTCACTGCAGGTTCAAAACCGCGCCGTTTTAGAGTCACAGGGTGACTATGAGACACTAACAGCATTTGCTACCCGAAAAATCAACATCATTAGACATTTTCGTCCACATATGCTAGACCCAGACATTTTGGAGGTAATAGCGTCGACCGTAAGATCAGAACATAACTTGGCTCTGGCACCACTGATACATGGCATTGTAGATCAATTCATCCAGGTTCACAGCATTACTAGACCAGGCCAATACCGAAAATAAAGTGCATCGCAGGGAATGGGATGGGCCACACAAACCACGGTTCCATGACCACATAACATACAGTCATCAGCTGGACACAGCATGAAAGCGGTGAGCCAAACAACACAGGGAATAGCATACTTGCTACACCCATAACAGCTGGCCCAAACGCGGCAGCTGAAGCCACGAAAGTAGGTGCAGTTAGAAGGGAAGGGCCCCCTCCTTTTTCCATGTAGGTATTGTTCAGGCCGACAACACCACTGATATAACGAATGCCCTAACCTCAAAAGGCAAATGAAGGAGAATGTAAACAATTGCAGGAAACCACCAGCAGGAAACTAACTGGCGGGGTATGCGAGCCGGATGCTCACTACCCCAGGCCAAAACAACAACATGCAATACCTACATGGCAACATAAACCCACAGTAACACTCACTCCACAACAAATAGTGTTACGGCAAACAACAGACGACGAGCCAGTAATATGCAATGTCATGGAGGTCACATTAGATACGGAACCCAGGCTCGATGAAATTCAGACCTTGGTTATCAACACACAAAACCAATAAGCACAAACGCAGACCAAGAAGGCGAAAATCGCACAAGGAGATGGTGAGTGGTGGCGCATCCGGGACACACATGTTGAGACCCATCGGCAGCATCCTGATGTGACCTGGTGCCTCTATGTACCAAAAGGAGCACGAGACCACGTACTAAGGCTCACCCACAGTAGCCACTTTGCTGGTCATCCTGCGGCAACCCAGACAGCCAGGAATCTCCACATGCATTTACACTGGCCAGGAGCAAGCAGGGATGTGAAGGAGTGCGTCCCCTGCAACCATTTCAAGAGCAGGAGAACAGATGGGGTGACCCAACAGCAACCCAGGGTGCCGAAGGAACCATTCGAGACGGTGTCCTTGGATGTCATGGACCCCTATCCCCGCACTTCCACAGGGAAGAGGTTCATCCTGGTCGTGACACATTTTCCAGATGGACCGAAGCTTACCCAGTCTCCAGCGCACGGGCACGCACCATTGCGCGGGCACTGGAAACTGAGTTATACCCTTGCTGGGAGTGCCCAAAGACATTACTCAGAGACAATGGTATCCAGTTCACTGGGAGGTACTGGCGTGAGCTGCGCACTCGGTAAGTGGTAAGACACCATACAACTCCAATATACCACCCAAGGTCAAACCCCACCGAGAGGCGCAATCAAGATCTCAAGACCCAGTTACGCATGAGAGTGGGAAAGAACCACACCAGCTGGGCCGAACATCTACCTGCCGCCCCATTCACCGTAAGGCGGTGGGTGAATCTAGTGACAGGGCAGACTCCAGCAGCGATTCTGCAGGGTCGTGAACTAATGCTACCTGGAGAGTTCGCCACATGACAAACAGAATGCAAGGGCGAATCAAAAGACGGGACAGCCAGAAGACAGTGCAGGGAGGCAGAGTTAACAGCAGCTCGCAGTAACCAAGAACTCTACAAGGTATGGATGCGTGCCACCAATGAGCACCACGACGATTGGCACCTGGCCTACATCAGAGAACATAGAATATCCGGTGGCGCGAAGAACTTCTGCGCCGGGTTCACCCCGAAATGGAGCAGACCACATTCAGTGGTGAAGATGCTGAAGTATACCACATACCTCATCAGGCTGAGCAGCAGGAGGAGGGCCGCCGTCCACCGCGACGACCTCCGACTGGCATTGGAGACGCCAAGCATCACGACGCCTGACCAGCAGGATGTCGAGCATCACCAAAATAACACACCAATCGCCGCCAGGAGCGAAATCGGGATAGAGAGTCCAGGCAGTGACATAAAAATTCTCCGGCGCCTCTTCTTCACCACGACCCCAGCATTTTGACACCCACTTGGAACGTGGAGTAGGAAGAATTACCCGAGGGAGAATCGCCACCGCCAAGCACAATCATCAACACCGCACGCATCACTGCAGGCCTGGAAGGGTCACTTCACAGCATCGTGACGCCCTGCGTCACCGCGCTGATCACCAGGGACGCTGCCGATGGCGAGTCGCCAGACACACCTGTGGGACAGCTCTCTCGATGGCTACGTTGCAGCGCCCTTAGCAAGACCATCTGCGGGGGACATCACACCGGAGGACATCGCCCAAAGCGATGGGGGGAGTGTAACGGGGTTTCACAGTCCGTGTTACTGTACCAGTGGCTCGCACGGTCTCTCTTAAGTACTTAATTGGCAAATTGCTGATGGTTGATTAATTTATTATTTACTTGTGTATAATATTTCCATACCTAATCTAAACAAAAGATTTAGGTTAATGTTTGATTAAATTAGAAAAGAAACTACAGTGAAATCCCGATATTTCGCATCCCGATTATTCGTATATCCTGCTAATTCGTGCAAATTGGCCGGTCCCTTGAGAAAATCCCTTTAATTCGTAANAAGATTTAGGTTAATGTTTGATTAAATTAGAAAAGAAACTACAGTGAAATCCCGATATTTCGCATCCCGATTATTCGTATATCCTGCTAATTCGTGCAAATTGGCCGGTCCCTTGAAAAAATCCCTTTAATTCGTAAAAAAAAAAAAAAAAAAAAAAATGCATTCCGGTCCCCTCGATAATACGTATTTATTTTGGTGCTCGAGCTCAATTAAAACGTCTCATAGTTCTTATTTCCAACTTAAAAATTTCGTTAACTCGTAATGTTTTTAACCCTAGACTGTACACCAGCTCTAGATTTATGCAATTCGGGAAGGGTAAAAAAGACCAGAATGGTTTTGAGGGACGTAGGAGGGTTTGAAGGGTAGATAATGACTCCGAGTAGGCTGTGAGGCGATGTGTCTGTGATTCCCAGAACTAAGAGGCGCCTTGCTGTCCGGTCTATGGTTATGAGAGGGTAGGAAGGAGCAGAGCGAGTGAAAAGTTAGTCAGTTCGGTCTTAGCCATGCCTCCGAAAAGAG
>NQII01003921.1:175299-187643 GCA_002778355.1 Clitarchus hookeri
TACATACATACATACATACGTATATAGTCAACTTTCGCTGCTATTAATAACCCACACTCATGCTGATAATTACGTGGCCGTAGTCAAGTGATGCGGTACTGATTAATTTTAATATTAAAAGTGTTCAAGTACTATATTTACACATATTTTAAAAATGAAAATTTACTGGTACAGCTGATGAGTGTGGTTTGAAGCTGTGATTATATTATGTTAAGGCCCGGGGGCTGCCGGGATTTAGTTATAGATTGATGTGGCTAATTCCCAGCATCTGAGTTCTGGCCTGTAGCAAGAGCCAAAAACCAGAGATGTGTTGTCGTATAACTTTCCGCCAGATGAAACTGGCTAAGCAAGCAAAAATTTGTGAGTGTGCAACCGTGTGAAAAATGCGTGGTCATTCTTTGCATGTGTACTTTTTGATAAGTACTAGACTGTTAGTAATNCTTTGCATGTGTACTTTTTGATAAGTACTAGACTGTTAGTAATTGAATTCCTGTCCTTTTATATAAATGTATTTAAAAAGGTAAATTTCTTATAATTAATGCTTGCTGCATTTTCAGCAATTGTTAATGACAAATCCAGCAGGTCCGCAAGGTTAATCTGGATGTTAGCATCTGGAAAGCCTTATCGGCATATCCATTGGGTTTCCTCAGGGTACTCATAGTTTCGCGCTCCACAACTGCGCCATCTCATCTTACTTCACCCTCGCCAACACTGAGAACGATAACTGTCATTCACCTCTGAAAATACATTTTCTAACAAATTTCTTTTGGAAAATTACAAGAGTACTGCGTCCAGAGTTAAAACTGTTTCTTGTTTCATTGGACATTTTTTGTTTGCTTTTCGTGTAAGAGGTGTTGATTTTTGATGGCTAGTAGATGTAGATTGGGCAGCAAAGTTGTTTACTGACATTTTAATGTGCAGCAATTTCAATAAAAGCATAAAATAATAATGGATAAATAACATGCTGTTATCACGGAAGCACAAATAAACCACGGCACTTAAAAACATAAGTACACAATCATTACAAGTAGGCAAGTCTGTTCAACTTTGGAGGTATTGTGACAAATGAAACCTGTGTCCACAAAGCAGGCATCTAATTTTTCCAGACATGAATGAGCTAGTGTTTTTTTTGAGACTGAATATTCTTTTCATATTATGACAGTGTTAAATTAGCCAAGACCTGTATTATTTAAAAATATTTTAGTGAAATTTATAATAAATTCAATACATAATTCAAAATAAAGTAGTTATTCCATGCTGAAAAAGTTAAAGTAATGAAATTAACATGATGCAATATTGTACTGTATTAGGTTCAGTTAAAGTTATTTTTATGTGAATTAAATCACATTTCACTTGGGCTGGTGTTGGTTTGAAGAGAATATGTTGCACCTGTCAGAATCTGACCAACTTATATGGTATAATCCATTCACGGTATCTTCGATACTTTTGAAAAGAACCTTTGAAAAATCACCCTAGGAGTTACATGTTCAATTGGTTATAAAAAAATGGTATATGGAAAAAGGTTTTGTCTTGCTTTTAGCACTGAAGCACTATATAAATTGGTTGTTTTAAGTTTTAAGTATATTTTTTCAATAAATTTTAATAATTTGTTAAAAGTCCGTAAGAATTAACAACGGATTTTGAAGGGACATGATGTTGGTTATAGCTGAAAAGAAATAGTTCGTAGGTTAAATATTAATATGTATAAATTTAATGCCGTAATTGTAAAGTTAATATTGCTAAACTATATATTTACATTTTTACGTAGCACTCATGGGTAAAGATTTCACCGTTATTAATTGAAATTAAATAAATTTCAGTTGTTGTCCAGCGGACTCGTACACTCCATCTTGTTCGTTTGGGCACGTTTTTTTCAGAAGTATAACCACGCCATATTGGAGACGCTGAATTGTGGTTATAAAACTAACGTAACACATTCTTTCTACTTACAAGATAATTCTAGGTTAAGATGTAATTTTAGTATTAGCGTTGTTATTTCTGCAGTTTATCAAATAAACGTGCAAAATATAGAAAGGCATTTGAATATTTCCGTTACGTTATTCCCTTCGCAAAGAATGCAAAGGAATCGAATTTTGGTCGCCGCCAACTGATAATCGATTATTTTCGAAAGCTTTTTGTGGAGACCAAGAGATGGCAGCACATTAGCGTTGGTTCTTCAGTGCCAAATGTTAGCCGTGACTCGTCTTTCCGCCGCATAGTGTTGTTTTTATGTTGCAGTGAAGAAGCGCGACAGTTCTTGATGGAACAGAGATGTACCTACACCGCAGGTTTCAAAATGAAAGTGATTTTGTTCGCTGAAGAGTTTGGAAATCGAGCCGCGGGCCGTGAATTCGTAGTAAATGAAACGTTAGTGCGGGGCTGGAGGAATTTTTCTCACTTATAAGTCGCACCCCAAGTTTTCAATAAATTTTTTTTTTAATAAAATGTGCCACTTATATGCGATAAAATACGGTACCATTTATCACAGTGAAATCTTTAACCTGAGTGCTACTTCCAAAAGTTTATTATGTAAAATTTAACTTTTTCCTTACAGCAAATATGTAAATAAATCTTAATACAATAAGTAAACTTTAATTAAATTATATAATTAACAGTTCCGATATATACTTCAATCTACCTTTTTGTATGTATTACAACATTTCGCTAAATTGATTAGCATTTTTTAGACATTTAGAGAATTTTATTAAAGTATATGACAGTTGAGATTACATGGCATTGTTTCCCTTCAAAAATAAATTTTGGTAGTTCCCACAAGGCACTGTTTGTTTACAAAATATTTGACAGTTCCCACATGGCACTGTTTACAAAACGTTTGACAGGTGTCACATGGCAATGTTTTGTTTACATACTGCGGAAGGATACATAATCGGCTCCCTGAAAGTAGATATTTAGCAGGGTTTCAGAAAATCTTGAAGTTACAGTGAATACATTATACAGAGTATACTGTAATGCTAAACAAATTTCAAGGTACTTATAGACTGACATCTGTCTAAAAAATGTGTAGGTTATAAAAGTAAAAATATAAAACCTTGCAAAAAATTAAATATTTGCTAACTCTGTTTTAATTTTTCCCGGACAACGAATTTGGGATAACATTTGCGAGACGATAGTTGTAGCTATTATCACACTTTGGACGTCATAGCTAATATAATTGGAACTAAAAGTAATTCCGGAAACTATATTGACAACGCACTTTTATTCGCCAACAACTCACCAATGACTATTGATTGCAAAGCAGTAACTCAGCTATTACTGATACTTAACAGTTTGAGTTGGAAATATGTGACGTGGAATAACTTAAGAATTGCTTAAAAACTATTCATGTGCGTCCCACTTTCTTCGTTTTATTAATACTATATAGTAACAACACGGAAACAAGGAAATGGGTTTTCAGGAGAACAATATGGCGTATAATTTCTGTAGACGAACAATTTCAGGCCGAATAGAAATTACTAGTACTCAAAATCGCATTACACAAAATATATGTTACTATAAAAATTATGCAGAGCTCGTGGAAAGATAAAACTAATGGTATCAGTTCGTAAATTTGTTATATATGCTATTACAACACACGAAAGCTATTCTTTTCTGGATGGTAATGCTTTGGGAAAGAGGTTAGATGGCGTGCATGGCATGACAGGCGTGCATGGCATGACAGGGCGATGTATGAGTAATTTGAATTGTTCAACAGGTAGCGTTGGCACCTGCCTCTTGATCACGTTTTTTTAAAGTTGACTTTTCTTCTATTACTGGCTCAGAACAACACAAGTTTGAAATATATTTCATCAAATCATATTATGCAATATTTCTGTATGTTTTTGGAATTAATATCAAACACGTATGGAAATCAGAGGGACACACGTGCAAAAGGTTTTGAAGTTGCGTTTCATTTGGATACGGATCGTTTTATTGTGGAATTTATTTTGAATACCTATAGATTACTACTTTATCATAATATCAACTTTTGTTCGTTTGTGCTGATACAGGATTTTGTAAATGGCACTTTGTTTGTTTCGTATACGTCAAATTGCCACTCACTGACTGTCAAAATCTCGCCAACTTATATGAGACAGACTATAAGCTTTCATGTTGCAGTACCAGGTGATAGGAAAAATATGTCGCACACACAGTAAGCTTCAGTGCGGGTAGACCGTGGTTATTCAACAGTTAACCTCACTTCGTTCCCCTTTAAAATTCCATTACAGGTTAAAATTTGCATATGTACATACACTGCTGAATACATTTGAGGTTCTGTTGGAGCGAACCACAGACAATCTCATGTGCGTCAAGTAACATCATGTAGGCAGAACTTCGTAGAGCTAATCATAAATATTTCTGGCATGGAAAATACTTAATGCGGTCACAAAAAAACTTAGGGCGCTCAAATAAGCATGTATAACACATCTGTTGCAGCCTAATGCATCACACGGTACACTCTCATAGCAGTACAACACATTAACATTACATAGCAGCCCTTAAATCAATAGCAACTTAACTTAGGCACATAATAACACCTTACATAACACATTGTGACCTCAATAAATATTTGCATACAACACACAGCATTCATGCCCTCATAGATCTCTTGCCATACTATGACCTTATGCGTAGTTACCTTGTCTATCCCATATATTTCAAGCTTCCACAACAGGCTCTTGGTACAACTTCAGTGCAGTAATATTGAAAAGGCCAATATAAATTCTTTGGTTATGCAGTCTTTTACAACATAAAAACTGTCTCGAATGCACTCAAAAATTTTATAAGGCCCTTGATACAAATAAAACCACTTGTGTGTAACATTTGCCCTTAACTGGCTAATAGGATTAGACTTAACTAACGCAAGTGTTCCCATTTCTAACTTGTTTATATTGGATGCTTTAAATGTTCCCTTCCTTTTCTATGCTGAGCTGTGGAGTTGTGCATTTACAAAGTCGTTCACCTCTGTCTGTAGCTCTGCTTTATCTACACTTCCGTCTGGCACTTCAGGTAGTCTAGGTAGGGTTATCACATTCAGCGATTCCGAACGTTGGCATGCGAGTGCTTCATAACTACTTCTAGTAGAGTTAGATAAACTCTCCAGCTCTGCTGTGCCTGATAAATAGGTTCCCAGCACAGTACCTATTGTTCTCATCTTCCTCTCGACAGGGTTACCTTATGGGTGTCTAACAGCTGCAGCTGTGGGAATTATACTTAACTTTGACATTCCCTGTTGCCATACCTCACTGGTAAACTCTGTTCCCTAGTCGGACACAGCAACTTCAGGCTTGCCAATTTCCTCGACAAACAATCTGAGTTTGCTTAGCAAAACTTTTGCTGTTGCATTTACAATGGCATACAACTTAGTATACTTAGTAAAAATATCCATCACTACAAAAATATATATGACACCTGCCTTTGACTTTGGCAATGGTTTAAACAAATCTACTGATACAATTTCCTAAGGTTTGGTAGGTAAAATTGTCTAAAATTCTCCCTTCAAATTTTCTTGAGGGTGTTTGGCCTTCTGACACGATAGGCATGACCTTACAACTTTAGTCATATTCCTCTGCATACCTGACCAATAGACAATCCTTCTAATGGTCTCATACACTTTAGTAGACCCAACATGGCCTAGCATTAAATGACATTCCCAAATAAACTTGCTTACAAACTTTCTTGGAAAAACTAGTTTCAAATACTCCTCAAAATGAGTTTTCATAGAGTTATGATGAAACAAAATATCATCTGGAGATATACAAAACAATTGATTAATGTTTCCCTTAGCTGTTTACACTCTTCGTCAGCCTCTTGGTGTACCGTGAGGTTCTCAAACAGGTTATTTACCTCTTGACTGGTCTTCAGAATAGCTGTAGCTTTACTAGTTGCTACTAGGAATTCTCTTGGTTTCTGAGTAGGCATAGAGATGTCAGCTTCTAAGTCTGGAGCTCAACTTAAATAATCAGCTGTTTCATTCTCCTTCCCTTTAATGTGTCTGATTTCAATATCATACTCCTGTATCAATAGACACCAACTGGTAAGGCGACTGCCAAATGTCTTACCATCTTTCAAACAAGTTAAAGCCATGTGATCAGTTGGCAAAATAATTTTCTCCTCTAAAAGTAGGTCTCATTACTTTTGCAAACTCCAAAACATGCTAGAGACTCTTGCTCTGTCACTGTGTAGTTCTGCTCAGCACTGTTGACTTGCCATCGCAACCATCTTCTCAACACCATCTTGGTCTTGCTGTGCTAACTTGACACCAATTGCGTATGCTGAAGCATCTGTGTACAAGTAGTACTCTCGACCTTGAACTGGGTGGTAAATCACATGTTAATCCAAAAACAATCATTTCAACTGGTTGAAGGCTTCCTGTACCTCTGTTCCCCAACTCCATGGTTGATCCTTCTTTAACAACTGGAACAGCAGTATTGCTATCTGAGCAATCTTATTGGAATAATTGCTGTAAAACCCAATAGCACCTAAGAAAGTTCTCAACTGCTTCACAGTCTTGGGTTCAGGGAACTGTGTAATGGATCTCAACTTATCTGGAGCAGTCTTGATTCCCGTATGGGTCAAAATATGGCATAAAAATGGTAACTCACCCCTACAAAACAATGACCTTAATTTTACAGTCATTCCTGCCTCCTCCAATTTAGTCAACACAATATTCAAGAGTTCTAAGTGCTCTTCATATGTCAATTAAGTAATCAGAATGTCGTCGACATATGCACATGCAAAAGATTGGCATTTGTTACCCAGAGTTACAGCCTGACACGTGACTGTGTACTGATTTATATATATGTATATATATATATATATGTGTATGTATATATATATATGTATATATATATATATGTATATATATATATATGTATATATATATATATATATATAGAGAGAGAGAGAGAGAGACAGACAGACAGACAGACACACACACACACACGCGCGCGCGACTTCACCTCATCTTCACCTGTCATGACGTCACCCCAGGCGGGGTTTGAACCATGTACAACTTGCTACCNGACCCAGCGCTGCGCCTGAGCTGACGCAACCCTGCATAGCAGAGAACCTACTTCCGCCACGGCCCGAGAGATGGCACTAAGAGTATGTCTCTGCCTACAGAGGGAGGAACTACACCAGCCACCCCCAAGAGCTGGTAGATATATGTCCCTGCACCGCCGTAGAATGGCAGTTCATTCTCCGCAGCTCGCTCCACCACTTTGTGTGCTGGAGCTCTCTGCAGACACCGACGTCCTCCAGTAGGACCACCGCTACTTACCAGACATCTTCAAGACCTTCACCAGCAACCCCNCTCTGCAGACACCGACGTCCTCCAGTAGGACCACCGCTACTTACCAGACATCTTCAAGACCTTCACCAGCAACCCCCGAAAAAGTCTTCATCCCCTTTAACACTCACTACCCTTCTGCTAGTGGTGACACCCGAGTTCCTTCTGGACAACAGCATTGAGTTAGTTAAGGNCCTTTAACACTCACTACCCTTCTGCTAGTGGTGACACCCGAGTTCCTTCTGGACAACAGCATTGAGTTAGTTAAGATCAGTTCGTATTATAGCTACCTAACCGCATCTGCTCTTGTCTAGTTTAGCCCAGGTCCCTTTCACCTGGTATTCTCATAGTCTACTTCCATTACAGTTTCTTGTTAGTTAGGACTCTTACTACGTTCCACTGTGTCTATTTCTCATGGGAATAAATNTCTACTTCCATTACAGTTTCTTGTTAGTTAGGACTCTTACTACGTTCCACTGTGTCTATTTCTCATGGGAATAAATACGTTTTATATCTAACCTCCGAGTACTTATTTCTAGGGTGACTGTGACTTTTATCCCCGGCACACATCAGCCCACCACGGAAAAGCAGGAGATCGCGTCATTACAAACCATTTGCCGAACTAGAGTAGGACTGTGGGCTCCCTTAACCGGGTGCACGTACGTCTCAAACAAACACATTAGATGGCCACCCATACTGTGGATCAGGTATGGCAATGTACTTGGTGCACACCTACGGTAGAGCCACTACCACTAGGAACTCAATCCACAAGGCAGCTAGCACAGCTAATTCACTCCATCCACCACGCTGTACTGTCTGCCCCAGTTTGGACCACACTCACATCGCTGTTGGACATCCAGGGTAAACCCACCGCTCTAACCACTGTGCTGTACTGTCGTCGGTTGGAGTAATCAGGTACGACTCTGGTTGGCTCGGCCATGGATGGCTTTACTGCTAGCTAGGGATCCTCGTCGCCTGCTCTTCCCTAACGTGGCCGACTTTAGTACCTTCCTTTATGCCATACACCTATAGGAGTGGTGCAAAGTGGCAAGATAGGAAGGCAGCTACTGCCTCCGAATCCAACTTGAGCTGTAACCCAGCGCCAACTGCGCTCTGCAGTACAACCCCCTGGGAACGAGCTCAAGCTGCCCGACAACTGGAGAGACCTCACCTAACAGTCCCTCCATGCTCCCTATTTCAGCCACCCTACAAGACCGCCGGCGAGCCACATCAAGTCGTCGCCAACTTCCACCAGGGACTCCACGTACCACTGGGTATATCAAACCCATGGTTCCAGCCCAGCAGGACCAATAGCCCTCTGCGGGCTCCCACCAGCACCACCAGCCGCAGCACCACCTCTGCCCAAGGACTGGGGATGAGTTCCGACCGGCACCAGCAGCAACAGCGGCCGAGTCAGGAGCTATTCCAGGCTACGCCCACTCCAGGTAAATCAGTGGCTTTGTGCAGTGCTGTCAAGTCACATGCCCCAGCTTATATACCGGCCGTGGTTCGGTTAGAGGCCAATAAAGTCAGCCCAGTCATATCGCCCGTGTCTCTGGCCGACACACTAAAACCTCGCCCGACCTTGACGTTGTCGTCAGTCACCCGACGTCACACGTCATGGTATATATTGTGAGTTTATGATGGAAGAAAATGGGAACCATATCCAACCCTTTTGCAATCATTTCAATTAAACAACATGAACAACTAAAATTTAATTTTCATGTAGCTTCAGAATGGTAGAACACAAGAGCCTAAATATAAAAAAAATTACAAACACAAACAATTTTCCACAAAGTGAAATAATTATACAATGGAATTTGAAATGTAGGTACCATTTATTATTCACCAAAGTAATTACTATACAGCAGACTATAATTTTCTGAGCAGTGGAATGTAAAAATGAGGTGAAAGTCACTTGTCACAGAAGGAAGCACAACTGACAACACTACAAGCAGAATGAAGAAAATAACCATGCTTTCAAAAAATGTTCAGTTAACTGCAGGGGCCAATTTCACAAAACCACAAGTTTACAAGTTACAAGTGAATGGACTTGTAGGTCGTGAGTAGTAACAAATTTATNCAGACTATAATTTTCTGAGCAGTGGAATGTAAAAATGAGGTGAAAGTCACTTGTCACAGAAGGAAGCACAACTGACTACACTACAAGCAGAATGAAGAAAATAACCATGCTTTCAAAAAATGTTCAGTTAACTGCAGGTCACAAAACCACAAGTTTACAAGTTACAAGTGAATGGACTTGTAGGTCGTGAGTAGTAACAAATTCCTGTTTCACAAAACTACAAGCATTTACTAGAAATTACAAGTCAATTGTTACAAGTTACAAGTGAATTTTTAATAGCCACAAGAATTTCGGTTTCACGAATGTACAAGCCTGCCCTAAACACTTGTAAAAAAATATCAGTTTCTTACAAGAATGGCGAGCTTTGTAGAAATTGCTACAAGTTATTAATAATGGTTTGTTTGGCGTATAATTGAATAAAAATCAAATTTCTCAAAATTTGTTTTTGTTAATTATAAACAGAAATGTTTAGTAGCGATTCAGAAGAAGCGTAAACAAGCATATAATGAACTTTGGTATCAGCAACGTTGAAGACCATTTAGGTAAAGGGTAAATATGTAGTTGTATGAATTTAATAAGCATTTTCGGATGTCTTCTTCACATGATCAAATTTTGCCTGAAACAGACATCAAAGTCTAATGGCTTCATTAACAACTGATAAACCCTAGATACAATTACATTATTTGTTATATTTGCAGTTTATGTTATTGGAAAATCGAGCTCATTATCGACTGATGAAAGATAAAAACAAAAACATTTACATAAATGCATGTGTCACTCATATCAGCTAAAACCACTGTAGTTATTTTATTTTTGGGTGCATAAAATAACAAACTCTAATGATATTGCAAAATAGTATTTTTTTCAATTCTTACCAATGTNAAAATCGAGCTCATTATCGACTGATGAAAGATAAAAACAAAAACATTTACATAAATGCATGTGTCACTCATATCAGCTAAAACCACTGTAGTTATTTTATTTTTAAAACTCTAATGATATTGCAAAATAGTATTTTTTTCAATTCTTACCAATTTTAATTATTTTTAAATTCGACTAAAATGTATCCCTTATGTAGGTTACATCCCTTCCCCGAAATATAAGGCCGAAAGCCATCGCATAGTGTCAAATATTCTCCCATTTATATAATTTATTGGGCTTCGTTACCTTATCTGAAAAAGCACCAAACAACATAAGAACTTCTTCAGTATAGTCAATTTATTTTCATTTGATTTTGACATTTTATTTACTTGCAAAAATTAACAAGCACACTTGTAGCAGAGAACTAGTAATTACTAGTATAGCCAAATTTTCCAAGGAAAACAAATTACAACTTCTTGTAGATACTGGTGCTATTCGTGAAATGAAATTTACAAATACTTGTAGATAGTATCACTTGTAACTAGTAACTAGGGATGTGAGCATTCTGCAATTCCGCGATCGTGGAATTTTCCTTAGAAATGTATAAGTCCCGCCTAATCGCAGAATCATTGGTGAATCAAACATTTAGGCCTACCAGATGTTGGTTCACTAGGATGTCAAAAGAAAATGAAAATTAATTTCTCCCAATGAATATTTTAAATTATGTATCAAAACGNTAGCATAGTGTCAAATATTCTCCCATTTATATAATTTATTGGGCTTCGTTACCTTATCTGAAAAAGCACCAAACAAGATAAGAACTTCTTCAGTATAGTCAATTTATTTTCATTTGATTTTGACAATTTGTTTAATTGCAAAAATTAACAAGCACACTTGTAGCAAAGAACTAGTAATTACTAGTATACCCAAATTTTCCAAGGAAAACAAATTACAACTTCTTGTAGATACTGGTGCTATTCGTGAAATGAAATTTACAAATACTTGTAGATAGTATCACTTGTAACTAGTAACTAGGGACGTGAGCATTCTGCAATTCCGCGATCGTGGAATTTTCCTTAGAAATGTATAAGTCCCGCCTAATCGCAGAATCATTGGTGAATCAAACATTTAGGCCTACCAGATGTTGGTTCACTAGCATGTCAAAAGAAAATGAAAATTAATTTCTCCCAATGAATATTTTAAATTATGTATCAAAATGGATAATTTTCCATGAACTTGGTTAAAATATTCATACTAAAACCGGTGCAATTGCTTAGCACACATTTTAAAATAAAGGTACATTTTGCACATAAACAAATTTTACTCAAATACTATGTAAAAACATGTTGTTCGCCCATCATCAACAAAAATAAACCAATCGACATTGCAAAACTTCATTTTATTTTTAATATTTTAACATTCTAGCTCCATGAAAACATGTACGCACCGGTGGGCAGGAAAAACTCAAGTCAAGCTGATTAGCATATTGGTTTGGAATTTTCCACCTATTAAAAAGTTCCATGCCACAGAAAATACACATTGCATCATTAGTGTCATTCCCAAAAATGGAAAGATGGTTACGCACAATGTTGCAATACACTTCGTAACCTAGCTTGTACATAAATACTTGGTTAATCTCAAATATTACACAATTTCAGTAGTCTCTCCTGCATAACTGAGGCATCATTTAAATAAGAATATGGCGGGAATAGGTCACTAGGCTACTGATTAATCATAAAAAGTAGACAGAATGCACAATTACTCACAGCGTGATACTTGTCGATAGACCCACAGAAACAAATGTCAGACGAACATATTTTCCTCGCCGATGCACAACGTTACACTGGCTAGGCCTAATGAAGCTGGCCTATCCAGCAAAACGTCGTGCAACCGCGCATCTGTGTGGAAAATACGTTCGTTCGACTTTTGTTTGTGTGGATCTATCCACGAGTACCACACTGAGTACTTGTGCATTCTGTTTACTTTTTATAATTTACTCAGAATACACAACTTTATATTTAAATATAAATTTCATCAATAAAAATGTATAATTTTTTAATTTTAAACTTTATGAACTCAGTTAGCAAAATGTGATGTTTGGATGCAATTTTT
>NQII01003921.1:187705-210077 GCA_002778355.1 Clitarchus hookeri
CGGGCCAAAGATCGGCTGTATCAGTTCGTACTAACAACTTGGTAGTGTACTGCCAAATTCTGGGGAACCACGAGTGTCTGTAAAATCAAGGTTTAACTTTCAAAAGCAATGCTTTTAAAATACCAATGGGAATGCTTCAAAACATTACAAACTATGCCACAGGCGTAATTATTAAAACATACACAATATGAAGACATGGTAAGAACCCTGCCTAAACAGATATATGTACGTCTGCAGGGTTGGCAGGGAGAGGAAGAGCTGAGACTAGAGCAGGAGGGCGAGCGCCAGGTTGTGATTGACGCGCTCCACCTCCCCGCTGGTGAACTGCAGCACGGCTGCGATGGCGTTGAGCATGTGGCGACGGGCCCCTGGGTCGCCTGTTAGCAGGAAGCTCAGCACCACGTTCTTCAGGTACTCCAGGTTGGCCCCCTCGCGCGACTGGCACCGCTGCAGCCTGCATCCCCACCAACACCACTTAAGGCCATTACCCAACTGAAAACTTCAACAACCGTCTTTATGTTTTGACTCAACATTTACTTATTGACATGTTGTTTCCCATGGAGCATGACACAATGGATATTACAAAGTCAAGCAGCCATTTTGCTGAGAATTAACTCAGATGTTAGGTGGAAAGAATATATGTATTAATACCTTGGATTATTTTAACAACTAGACGCACAGAATATATTCATTTATAAATGATTTACTTAACAGTATTCACAATTATACGAAGATTGCAGAAGTGATTGTTGTTGTCTGAACTTGGATTTTCATTGTGTTTTGTGTACTGGTGATTTAATAAAAGAAGCACAAATATACAGTCAAATGCTGAAGTTTTTAACTGTGTGAGGGCCTTTATTGCTGCATGTCCTGTCCAGCAGCTCAACAAGAAGAGATAAAAATTGCATAGAAATTTGTGATCATCAGTGCTTATTGTGAAATATTTTATGTTGTCTTTCATATATAGAAAGTGTGATAACATAAGTGATATTCCTTTAGGACGATGTATCATGGGTGTAGTCATTAACCCAATCTAGTCTCGCCACAGCCATGGGCCCCTCCTAAGAAGAGACGTTACGTCGCACACGCCACAGCTCGCCTTGAAGCCCAGGGTTGGCTCGGCACAGCTAATGCATCCTGTTGAACCGCAACCTGCTTCTCTACCCCTTTCAGCCTTCGGCCACGGGAGAAGAATCGAGCGCCGTCTTTGGTTATTTCCACCACTTCTCTGCCGCCCTCTCTGCTACCGCAACCCCCATGCTGGCCTTGTGCTCCGGGTATCTATAGAAGCCGCAACCCGTAGTTCGAGGCTGTCTTGCGCCAGTCAGTTGTAGGGTGTTACTCTGCCCGAGCGTGCACTACCATAGATGACATACGTGGCTCAGCTGTAGGACGTTATGCTGCCTGTTTGTACACCAACTTCCTCAGTCATCACTGCCTTACGCAGCCTTGTTGAGAGTGTTACTCTGCATGACTACGCACCACCCTGCTCGCCAGCAGCTCACCAAAGCCTTCTGCGCTTCCCAGCTACCTTGTAGCTCCACACTAGAGTCATAAGTAAGAGAACTGTACGACTGGGGTCATCCTCACCACCGCGCTTCCGCGTCTACCGAGTTTAGGCGTCATTCTGGTTGGCATCATGGGATTGGCCCTTCAGGCCCTAGTCAGAGTACAGGCTGGTTTATGTGTGCTTACTGTTCAGGCAATAAACAGAAATAATCCTAACCTTGTTGAGTTATCACTCACAGCTCGCTATTCTTCTCAACCTGTTCTCGCTATCTCCTGTTTCGTCCACAGAACCTTCTACATACTTGCAGGATCAGTCATGAGCCGAAACCTCAGTTGCTTCCTCACCTTCTGGGAAAGCCACCTCTTCATGATGGTTGGATCTATGGCGACGTCCCGCCTACCTGAATAACACGGAAGTGGTATTTTCCCCTTGTCTATTGTCACTATCTGCCTGCGATGTCCCGCACAGCCAACGTACTTGGGGGACGCTAATAGACAAACCCCTGTTATGGAGCTCCGACTNTCGCCTTGAAGCCCAGGGTTGGCTCGGCACAGCTAATGCATCCTGTTGAACCGCAACCTGCTTCTCTACCCCTTTCAGCCTTCGGCCACGGGAGAAGAATCGAGCGCGCCTTCGGTTATTTCCACCATTACTCTGCCGCCCTCTCTCTCCACAACCTCTCTGCTACATCCGCAACCCCCATGCTGGCCTTGTGCTCCGGGTATCTATAGAAGCCGCAGTCTATAGAACTGTCTATAGAACCCGTAGTTCGAGACTGTCTTGCGCCAGTCAGTTGTAGGGTGTTACTCTGCCCGAGCGCGCACTACCATAGATGACATACGTGGCTCAGCTGTAGGACGTTATGCTGCCTGTTTGTACACCAAATTCCTCAGTCATCACTGCCTTACGCAGCCTTGTTGAGAGTGTTACTCTGCATGACTACGCACCACCCTGCTCGCCAGCAGCTCNGCAGCCTTGTTGAGAGTGTTACTCTGCATGACTACGCACCACCCTGCTCGCCAGCAGCTCACCAAAGCCTTCTGCACTTCTCAGCTACCTTGTAGCTCCACACTAGTGTCATGAGTAAGAGAACTGTACGACTGGGGTCATCCTCACCACCGTGCTTCCACGTTTACCGAGTCTAGGCTGGTTTATGTGTGCTTACTGTTCAGGCAATAAACAGAAATAATCCTAACCTGGTTGAGTTATCACTCACAGCTCGCTATTCTTCTCAACCTGTTCTCACTATCTCCTGTTTCGTCCACAGAACCTTCTACATAATTGCAGGATCAGTCATGAGCCGAAACCTCAGTTGCTTCCTCACCTTCTGGGAAAGCCACCTCTTCATGATGGTTGGATCTATGGCGACGTCCCGCCTACCTGAATAACACGGAAGTGGTATTTTCCCCTTGTCTATTGTCACTATCCTTTAAGTGCTTGGGTCTGCCTGCGATGTCCCGCACAGCCAACGTACTTGGGGGACGCTAATAGACAAACCCCTGTTATGGAGCTCCGACTCTTCGTGATGCTTGGATCTGAGGTGAAGTCTCACCTTCCTGAGTAACACGAGAGCGGTTGCCCCTATCCTGGTGCTGCTATCTTCTGCCAAGTGCTTGGGTCTGCCTGCGACGTCCCGCACAGCCAACGTATTTGCAAGAGACCAGTAGTCAGGCTTATCTTCCCCAAAACACCTGCCTACCAATAGTTCCTCTCAGGACGTGTCTACCCCTCCCCCCTCAACAGTCCTGTACTCTACTCTATCCTCCACATGTCTCGCCACAGGGTTGGATAAGGTAAAACAGCCAAACAGGGGCTAGCCCTGGTTGGAGGCCTGGAGAATAGTAACAGGGTGCCAGCCGAGTCTACACATGGAAGAGAGAGGCAGCTGATCTGTAGAGGGGTACGACTACCAGCTCTACCAGACACTGAATTGCTTTGGCAAGTTCCACGAGCTATCTCACCCATGCCTCCTACACCACCAAAGAAGCACGTAGTTCCAAGGCGGCCCTCAGTCACACACAAGGTGGTCAGATGCCTGAACTTGGTTCCCAGCTATACTCCATCACAAGTGCCAACTAGACATACCCTCACCAGTGCACCTTCACGTGCTCAAATGTGCCATAATAGAGAACCAGAAACCTGCCAACCCCGCCTCTAAGAATAACCTCGTCAAGTTGACGATGCCAGGTTCCCAGCCATCTGGGGGAGAGGAGGAAGCTGTGATACCAGCCAACACTAAGACTACCCACTAGGTAGACGTCAAGGATGTATTTGTGAAATATGTAAATAAGCAACACAGAGAAATGAAGAGGTACAGTCATAACACCCTATACAACACATATTGTTGCAGTGACATCACCTGGACGTCACAATGTTCATGTTGTGACCAAAAGCAGTCGTCAATCAACAGGTACAGTCTGAGCGCAACACAAACAGGTATACGAGACAACACAAACAGGTATACGAGACAACACAAAAGGCCACTTATATCACTGCACAGCATAACTTCAGCATTAATATGGTAACCATGCCATTAATTCTTCTAATGTCATTACTGTTTAGAAAGTTACTTGTCTATGGTGAACATAACCAATGTTAACAAAAACTTGAAATGTGAACTGCCCACCTGATGGGCCGGCTGCTTGCTTGTGGACCAGCCTGAGAGCCCCCCAATTCATCCTCCTGTGACAAATATCTGCTTTGTTTCTATATATATTACATGGCTGACAAGACACCACCATTCCTGCTGTGGCCATGCACTTATCGGCAGGAGGAATAAATAATCTATGTTATGATGAACTAATTATTTTCAGTCCTATATTTTTCTCAAAACCATAATCCCCATGCAAGACCTGCCCCTTTACTTTTAAAATTAGTTTCTGAGAAAAAATTTGGATGTGGTACATGGGTACATACAGTACTTTCAGGCCAGTTCAGACAGTGTTGAAGTCAACTAGAGAGAGCATATTTACAATTAGAGCTGGGCTGATCACCCCTTTTGCTGATTACGTAGATGCCAATCTTTTGTTACCAACCTTGCCCATCTTCTAGGCCGATTAGAGCTGATTCAGTAAACCTGAGCACTACTTCATTAAAAAAAATATTATTTTGTTATTTTGTGTGTACAATGGTTCTTTTCAATGTACATGAACGAGGTTAAAGACAGCTAGCAGTGAGCAATTGAATTGCATATGATTATTGACTCAGAATGTATGGGTTAGCTTATCATATCACTTAAGCCTACTTAAATAATTTTAAATTAAATTTTTAAGAAAACGAGAGGTTAAAAAACTTTAGATTATATTGCTATTAAGATAAATATTTATTTATACTTGTAATTCGTACCTAACTGTTGTAGAGACTTTTAATTTGATTTACTTAACATAGCTTTAGTATTACTGTAAATTAAATNTAATTCGTACCTAACTGTTGTAGAGACTTTTAATTTGATTTACTTAACATAGCTTTAGTATTACTGTAAATTAAATAATTTATAATTAAAAGCATGGAACTCTATTACAAAGTACTAAATAAACATCCATGCACTGCTATTCTTAATGCATCTTTATTGGTATACAACTCACAGCCCCACATAATCCTCACTTTTATGGCAACTGTACCGCTTCTGAGATTACAACTTTCCTACAAGTACATCTGATGGTACATGCTTTTGCTTTTTTTACTACGGGATTCACTAATTTATGTTCTTGAATGCACTGAAATGCAACATTTATAAAGGCACTACCTGCATTAGTTTTTCAATTCGCTCATTCACCTCTTGCATTCTCTCGTGTTACCACCACAATGTTATCTACATTCCTTCAAACCATATTAATGAGATTCAGTCATTCAGACTACAATTTTCTGACAACTGAGCAGTTAGGCCCAGAATTCAGATTAAATAATTATTACAATGGATTATTGAAAAACTATGATCACACATAAACTTCAACTATTAACATACAAAAATCTGTGTACCACAACTAAAAATATAATTTGAACAGGATGACATAATGCGGAACAAATATCTCATGAAAGTCTCAATACTCTTATTGATGTATAGGGATGGGGTGAATCCCGTTTTTCCTCGAATCCGAATCCACCCTCGAATCCATGTCTGAAATTACTGAATCCGGAACTCAAACCCAAATTTCTGATTCTATGATTTTCCATGTAATATTTCTACACCGCAAAACCAACACGAGGGTTTTGTGGTACTTGCTGTGCATTTATTATACAGTATGGGGCGATTTTGTGGTCAAATACTGCATTTACCGTAAGTGCAACTATTGGTGAAAATGATGTACGTTTCATACATCCTTTGTAAAATAAGATTTAGTTTATTGACACAATTTTGTGTCACTATAATACAGTAAAACCTTCATAATTTGAAATGTTTGGGGCCGAAACGAAAATTACAATCTGTGGTATTTACCCACGTAGTACTTGCATTTTTCCCCAAAAATAAGGCCGCTTAAATGACGGCACCACTGGTACGTAGGTCAGACCAGAACTTCAGTCGTTTACGTATGCTGATGTCTTGGGGTGGTTGCCGGCAACCAGGTAAGTGCTCGCGTACACACGCATGCGATAGTCGACAATGGCAAAATAAATGATCGCTATAGCAAGTTATCGTTATAACACAATTTACCTTTTTTTTTTTTTTTTAAGTTTTCAGAGTGTACGAAAGTGTTGTGCCCAAATTTACTGTGTGTAATGCCAATCAGCGCACTACTTTACTCCTTGTCTCTCTCTTTCACCCACCTCTTCTTCTCCTGTCTCTCCCCCCTCCCTCTACATTTTACAAACCTGTCGNCTCCTTGTCTCTCTCTTTCACCCACCTCTTCTTCTCCTGTCTCTCCCCCCTCCCTCTACATTTTACAAACCTGTCGCGCCTCAAAGCAGAGTTTCCACACGTTTGTTTCCCCTCCACTCCCTTTCACATTTATGTCGCCGATCGATAAATTCCTCCAAACCTTCTTTGTTTCCGTGCAAAGCAGAGGATAGCCAGCCTCTCAGGTTGAGAAGAAAGAAAGAGGCGACACAACATTTTTTTTAGGGGTGACATTCCAACACGGCAAAAAAAACCCGCAAGTCGCATAAAAGAAAAATAAAGCCGGCCGCCCACAGCAGTTGCTAACGGTCTGTTAACGACCGTAGGGTGCCTTTCATCTTACAGCACATCACAATTTTNCTCCTTGTCTCTCTCTTTCACCCACCTCTTCTTCTCCTGTCTCTCCCCCCTCCCTCTACATTTTACAAACCTGTCACGCCTCAAAGCAGAGCTTCCACATGTTTGTTTCCCCTCCACTCCCTTTCACATTTATGTCGCCGATCGATAAATTCCTCCAAACCTTCTTTGTTTCCGTGCAAAGCAGAGGATAGCCAGCCTCTCAGGTTGAGAAGAAAGAAAGTGGCGACACAACATTTTTTTTAGGGGTGACATTCCAACACGGCAAAAAAAAACCCGCAAGTCGCATAAAAGAAAAATAAAGTCGGCCGCCCACAGCAGTTGCTAACGGTCTGTTAACGACCGTAGGGTGCCTTTCATCTTACAGCACATCACAATTTTNCGGCCGCCCACAGCAGTTGCTAACGGTCTGTTAACGACCGTAGGGTGCCTTTCATCTTACAGCACATCACAATTTTTTTTTTTAAGCTTTCTTTCTCAAAACTCATTATTGTTTTCAAGTATTATTGGAAGAATAATAACTAATCAAACTGTTTTAAATCATTAATTACAAGCCCTCAGCATCTTTTCGCGACTCAAAATATTTTAAAGCCAAGTTTCCAAACAAACTTTTGCTCGCTCGGCAGTGTGAGACACCCACGAGGAAATAAGCGTAATTTAACCAATTCAACCCCTCAACATATAAAACAACATACTAGTAAACTTTCAATAGTATTTCTAATTAAAACAGCAACTTAAAATCACTCGTGAAATCATTTTTTAAATACCAGTTACTTAAAATCACTGTTTATGGAAAACTAATTTTTAAATTTCAAAACTTTTCTCGGGTCATGCCTTTACGATTTACGACATTTTTATAACAAACTCTGGCATTTAAAATCTATTTTAAATACTTTTAAAACCTGCAATATTCAAATTCCAGTTTTTGCATAACAAAAATCACAGATTATGAAATTACTTTTTTCAATTACAAAACTTTTCCCGGGCCACACCCTTATGATCTAAGACAACTTTATAACAAACTTTGGTATTTAAAATTCGTTTTTAATAATATAAAAACCCAGCAATATTCAAAATTCTTGTTATNATATTCAAAATTCTCGTTATATTTAACAACTAAACTAAAGTAGTCAACCACCTAGACAGTACAGCATAAAAGGAGCGGCAGCTGCTAGCATCTTGGCGCCACCATTCCCCTCCCCCCTTCTGTACTTTTTCCAGCGTACCCCTCTTTTCTTGGCCTCGACTAGCTCTACTCCCATTCATTATCCCTCACAACACCCGCCCGCTTCTCTTACCATAGCTCCGGCCGACGCAATTGTCGCCACACAGCTAACAAAGGCTGGCTCGAGCGTGGCAAGTGGACGAATGTCACTTGCGATACAATGTGTTTAAACATTTTTAAAATACAAGTTTAAAAATGTTCCTATCGTCATAGCAAAAGGCTTCATTGGCAGATTTTCGTTATAAACGAAGTTAAGTACCTTTCAAATGATAGGGAAAATGACAGTACATTTAAAAACTATTGCAATAGCGGATGTGTCGCTATAGGCCATACTCGTTATAGCGCGGTTCCACTGTATATTGACAGTCAATGAATTCAATTTATTAGTCTCTAAGGTCAGAGAAATTGTTTAATATTTCAAGTCAAATGTCATCCAAAGTGATTTATTGAGAAAAAAACAAACTGGGACACCTCTGAAGTTGGTCTTAGATATAAAAACCAGATGGAATTCTGTATATTATATGCTGGAGAGGTATATTGAATTGGTTCCCTTTGTTCATCAAATTCTAATGTTAAATACCAAAGCACCGACCACTGTGTCTGCTTTAGAAATAGAGCATATAAAACAATTAATTACAATTTTAAAGCCACTAGAATATGTAACTAAGGAATTATCTGGTGAGCAATATGTTACTATCAGTAAAATTATACCCATTGTCAACTGCTTAAAAGCACAGATAAATAGTTTAAAGAAGACTGCTGGGGACAATGCCACAACTGACGACAGCAATGTGACAGAGCAAGTTAAAGACAAGGTTATAAATTAGATAAATTGCAGATTTTTCCATATTGAAGATAATCATTTAAATGCAATTTCCTGCTTGCTCGATCCCAGATTAAAAAATATACACTTCCAAGACCTCAAAGCTTGTGCTAAAGCAATATCTTCAATAAGACGTTTATCAACAAATGTTATCCTTGCCACCAGTAGTAGCAGTAGTGACCCAGATAGTGATTCTTCTGTGGAGCCAGTATACGATTTTTGGAGTCATCACAAGACCTCAGCACAACGAAACAAAAAAGCGGTTTGTCTGTAAATAAGAATAAAANCAGATAGTGATTCTTCTGTGGAGCCAGTATACGATTTTTGGAGTCATCACAAGACCTCAGCACAACGAAACAAAAACCGGTTTGTCTGTAAATAAGAATAAGACACCTTCTTTAGCTAAAAAGGATGAAATGAGCCTTTATTTGGCGACACCAGTCGTTCCATTGTCCACTAATCCTTNACACCTTCTTTAGCTAAAAAGGATGAAATGAGCCTTTATTTGGCGACACCAGTCGTTCCATTGTCCACTAATCCTTTAGAGCAATGGGAAGATATGAAAGTTGTGTTCTCTCATTTATACAAATTAGCAATCGAGTATCTAACAATTCCTTCAGAACGCTTGTTTTCGAAGGCAGGATTTACCATGTCGGAAACGAGGAACAGGCTGTTGCCAAAACGTTTGGACAAATTACTGTTTTTGAGTGATTGTACAGAGGAAGAATGGGAGGTTTGATTTATGATAAGTAGTTGTTTCTCTGTGCAATCACGCAAAATCAAAAACGACAATAATTAACATACCTAATTTGTAATTAAAACGAATCATTTAATAATAATGGTTGATTAATTCATAAGTGTTTTATTCTGTCGATACCTTAGGGNTTTGTAATTAAAACGAATCATTTAATAATAATGGTTGATTAATTCATAAGTGTTTTATTCTGTCGATACCTTAGGGTATAGATACTTTTGTTTTGATACTTTTGTGAGTACAATACTTTTTATGCGATACTACTCATGGGTACAATATCGATACTGTTGATTCGATACCGTGTCCCTACACCTACCCAGGGGACAAGACAATCCTCCTTCCCCTTTCAACCATTGTGAATGGCATCTCACTCCTGCAAAAAAAGGAAGAGGACAGCTTGGCAACTACCTGGTGGGGAACAAACAACCACTATACAGTACCTTATCTCTGTTCTGCCTGTCTTTCTGTTTTGCTGCCTCAGACACAATCCACAGCCACTGGCTTGGCTGCATTAGTTACATGATGCTTAAGTTATGAAACCATGTTATCGCACTCTGTGTGCTGTAACCTGTGCTCCTTCACCCACTTTATTTTCAATTTAAGCACAATTTTCCTAGTAAGCGGGCAGCACTGAAAGCAACCTGCAATACTCCTTAATTCTTATCCATTTCCCGAATAATTTAAAAGTTTCCTGAAATAGTTTGTGCCTTGTACGTTATGTATGTCCCTTGAACTCTCATTATTTTTAATGTAAAATTAAAAAGAAAAACTGAAGTGCCAGACGAAAATTATTTGTTTGACAGGAAATTCCGTAGCCCTCTTTCATTCTTTTCTTCCAGAAACGTAAGTAAAGGTTGTGCTTAAAAAAAGAGAGGGATAAATGAGACATAAAAAAGGAGACAGATGGCGGGAGTTGGGGGATAGCCAGTTGCATTTCCGTACCGCCCGCCTGCGGCCCGCTACTGACACGTATGAAGGTAGGGCGGCCACGTGCAGCAGAATGCTTTGCTGCCTAATGCGCGTACGTAAAGCGGCCAGCCGTTTGCGATGCTCCTTTTGTTACACAAGAATTTAATTACTACAGCACACATAATATTAAACTTAAATGTATGTGAAACCCCTTTGAAATGGAACTTAAAGTAATCATGCAGAATTTCAAATTAAAAAGAAAACTCTATGAATCTTATATAAAATCAACCGAATCGACGAATCCCTAAGATTCGGTGGATTCTGCAAATCGCCCCNTGAATCTTATATAAAATCAACCGAATCGACGAATCCCTAAGATTCGGTGGATTCTGCAAATCGCCCCATCCTTATGGATGTTTTATCTTAACAGAAAGCTTGATTGCCTAGTAAAACAACAGTTTTTTATGTACTCCAACTATGCCATGTTTACCATAATTGCTACTACAAGAGGCATTACTCACACACTCATGGGGTTCTGCCAATGCCTCAGATGTTGTAACAATATTAACTAGTAATACATTTCAAACATGTTTTTTGAGTGGAAAGATATAAATCTGCAATTATAATACAAAATAATGTTCCCTGAAAATGCTGCTAAATATGAGAATGGGAGGTCTAGATAAAAAGTACAGCATCTACGTTTAAGTTATGTGATGCTGCGTTGTGATTCTGACATCTTGTAATTTATGGCATTCTCGACGGCAAATGGAAAAATAAACTCACGAATTGTAATTTGTAAGCATTGCTGTACTGTTTTTTATTTATATGATTCTTGTATATGCTACATTTTTANCGAATTGTAATTTGTAAGCATTGCTGTACTGTTTTTTATTTATATGATTCTTGTATATGCTACATTTTTAAACTTGTGGTTTGGTATTATTTGCATTGACCACTAATCAGTTTTGATGATCAACGTAATTTTGCAGATTGTGATGATAAGCAAAAACCCATTTATCAGCCAACGATTATGATCAGATCTGCCCAGCTCTACTTGCAATGAAATAAGCAACACACACGCTACCTGTTAACTTCTTCTTTGAGTGCAACAACCTGCNTTTGTAATTAAAACGAATCATTTAATAATAATGGTTGATTAATTCATAAGTGTTTTATTCTGTCGATACCTTAGGTTATAGATACTTTTGTGAGTACAATACTTTTTATGCGATACTACTCATGGGTACAATATCGATACTGTTGATTCGATACCGTGTCCCTACACCTACCCAGGGGACAAGACAATCCTCCTTCTCCTTTCAACCATTGTGAATGGCATCTCACTCCTGCAAAAAAAGGAAGAGGACAGCTTGGCAACTACCTGGTGGGGAACAAACAACCACTATACAGTACCTTATCTCTGTTCTGCCTGTCTTTCTGTTTTGCTGCCTCAGACACAATCCACAGCCACTGGCTTGGCTGCATTAGTTACATGATGCTTAAGTTATGAAACCATGTTATCGCACTCTGTGTGCTGTAACCTGCGCTCCTTCACCCACTTTATTTTCAATTTAAGCACAATTTTCCTAGTAAGTGGGCAGCACTGAAAGCAAGCTGCAATACTCCTTAATTCTTATCAATTTCCCGAATTATTTAAAAAGTTTCCTGAAAGAGTTTGTGCCTTGTACGTTATGTATGTCCCTTGAACTCTCATTATTTTTAATGTAAAATTAAAAAGAAAAACTGAAGTGCCACACGAAAATGATTTGTTTGACAGGAAATTCCGTAGCCCTCTTTCATTCTTTTCTTCCAGAAACGTAAGTAAAGGTTGTGCTTAAAAAAAGAGAGGGATAAATGAGACACAAAAAGGAGACAGGTGGCAGGAGTTTCTCTGCGGACTTGGGGGATAGCCAGTTGCATTTCCGTACCGCCCACCTGCGGCCCGCTACTGACACGTATGTAGGTAGGGCGGCCGCGTGCAGCAGAATGCTTCGCTGCCTAATGCGCGTACGTAAAGCGGCCAGCCGTTTGCGATGCTCCTTTTGTTACACAATAATTTAATTACTACAGCACACATAAATAATTTGAATTTACATACACTTTGGGGAAACTTTACCTTGAATTTCATATCATGCAGAATTTCAAATTAAAAAGAAAACTCTATGAATCTTATATAAAATCAACCGAATCGACGAATCCCTAAGATTCGGTGGATTCTGCAAATCGCCCCATCCTTATTGATGTTTTATCTTAACAGAAAGCTTGATTGCCTAGTAAAACAACAGTTTTTTATGTACTCCAACTATGCCATGTTTACCATAATTGCTACTACAAGAGGCATTACTCACACACTCATGGGGTTCTGCCACTGCCTCAGATGTTGTAACAATATTAACTAGTGATACATTTCAAACATGTTTTTTGAGTGGAAAGATATAAATCTGCAATTATAATACAAAATAATGTTCCCTGAAAATGCTGCTAAATATGAGAATGGGAGGTCTAGATAAAAAGTACAGCATCTACGTTTAAGTTATGTGATGCTGCGTTGTGATTCTGACATCTTGTAATTTATGGCATTCTCGACGGCAAATGGAAAAATAAACTCACGAATTGTAATTTGTAAGCATTGCTGTACTGTTTTTTATTTATATGATTCTTGTATATGCTACATTTTTAAACTTGTGGTTTGGTATTATTTGCATTGACCACTAATCAGTTTTGATGATCGATGTAATTTTGCAGATTGTGATGATAAGCAAAAATCCATTTATCAGCCAACGATTATGATTAGATGTGCCCAGCTCTACTTGCAATGAAATAAGCAACACACACGTTACCTGTTAACTTCTTCTTTGAGTGCAACAACCTGCTCCTCGTGTCTCTCCTGAGTAGCGGCAGCCGACCGCTGCAGCTCCCTGAGGGCTCCTTCCAGCTGAAGGCGGGACTTGCGCAGGTTAGAGATCTCTACGTCTCTCCGAGCCAGCTCGTGAGCGTAGTGTAGCATGTGGGGGCTCTGGCCTGCTCCCCCTCGCACCGTCCCGCCAAACTGGGACAGGCTAGCCAGCACATCATCTGTACACACCTCCTGCAAAGAACTGTACGTCTCGGTGGCTAGTCCTCGCAGGAATTACATCTACGTACGTACATTTATTTTGTATGTTATGCATGGAAAACATGAATCCACCATTGCCTATTTGTGAAAGAATAAATTACTTTGATTATTCCACTATCACCACAAAACCCTGGATGTCAGTTTTATTGTCACTGTAGTTTCTGGTAACCTCTGGCAAAGGTATGTTGGGCACAAGGAAAAATTTTATTGCTGCACAAATATTGTTACCAATCAATTAATATCCTGCCTTAAATTGAGTACAAAGGATTTCCTGAAAGGACACAATTTCCATCATTTTGCACAGAACCATTGTGTCTGAAATAATACTGCATCCAATGTTTTATACATTTTTAATAAACTCTACACATGTCCAGAATGTCCTGTACTAAAACTAAGTGCACCAATTACAATTTAAATTAATCAAAATCGGCGATTACTGCTTATTACCGATTAAGTTAATACGAGCTCAACAGCAACGTGCATAATTTCTTAACCAAAACGTAAATAAATTTCTTGAGCAAAATGAGCATACTTAAAAAAAATAAAAGTTGCTTTCTACCTTGTTAGTTTTTAACGTTTGAAATTTAGTCACATAATCAACGCTCACTGCACACTTTCAGATAAGATGTGCCGTGTATTTATTAATGTGTGAACAGGATCAAAACGTCATATAAACGTAACAATTATTTTTGTTTTTAAAAAGAAACCAAACACGATGCATATCGTACAAGCATGCACCAGGGATCTGTGTTCTCAGAGAGACTTTTCTCTTCTGCTGCAAACACATTCTTCAAGACAAAAGGATAGAATGCTTCCTGAAAACTTAAGAAAGCTAGTCTTCCTAAATAAAAAATTTGCTGATTGTGAATTATAAGTACTAGGCTGAAAATAACGTAATAATGCTACAGTATTTTTTTAAACAGTTCTATGAATAAATTGTTTGTACTATGATGTCGCTAGTCTATATTTTTTGATGAGAAACATGAATGTTTCTAACTTGCAAATATTCTGCGATAATCAGTAATTGAATCGGTAAAGTCATATCGGTGCACTACTAAAAAAAAAACCTTTGCTGATTTTGCATTCTCTAATTGCTCAAATTTTTTTCTATTAACTACTCAACATTCCTACTCAGCAGTCTAATTCTTGTGTTCTGTGTATACAGTTCACATGCAACTTTAAATCTGCAGTTAATGAATTGAACTTTCTAACTTTTACCTATAGAAATTTCTTTAAAAACTAAACTGAACACAACTTTATCCTCATATCATTGAAAAGAACTGAAACAATAGTGCGCAGTCTTGTCTCCAAGTACACACTATCCTCCCCAACTCAGTTTCTTCCCTTACCACACAGCCAATAAGAATGTGCGACTCAAGGTCAAAGGAATCTTGAGATGTTACTAACAGCCACCATATGTTTGCTGCTACTTGCAGGGATGTCCAAAATCATGTTTCACTTCCCAGGCATTGCATTAAAAGCAGATTGCAGCTATTATGTGAATAAACTTATGTAAAAAAATTCAGCATTTCAAAACATGGGTGCAGGCATAAAACACTGATAGCATTCATGCAAGTAAATAGGCACTAGTAGATACCTCTAAAGACATGACTAAATAACTTCTATAAAACAATGGTGATCTTGTTCTGATCAAAGTTCCATAACTACAGGGCAAGTCACAGACACAACTTCACACAGCTACCAAGACATAACCAATTATGAGAGAAAACCACGCAACATGCGTATGTAAAGAAAAACTCTGAAAGTTTTGCTCACATTATAAAGATTTAATATGGGAACCCCATATCACACAGCATATGTCCAAAAGAAAATCAAGTTCTTGCCATACTCGAGTCAGCATGTCGTCTTCTACGGATTTGAAGTCGGTAACAATGTTGCATTGTATCTTCTGGGATGTGCAGAACACACACATCTTTCACATATCTCCCAATACAAAAATCACAAGGATAAAGTCAGGTGATGTTAGTCACCAATTTTGAAATGGAAGATCTTCTACCGACCGATCTAGCAGGGAAGCAGATGCTCACTGAGGTAATATCGCACCCCCACAAAGATAATGAGGCGGTACCCCATCTTGGTGGAGCAAGTAGTCTCAAGAGTTCTCATGAAGCTGTGGGATAAGCCACTTTTTAAGCATGTCAAGGTAAGTTATANACAGACCGATCTAGCAGGGAAGCAGATGCTCACTGAGGTAATATCGCACCCCCACAAAGATAATGAGGCGGTACTCCATCTAGGTGGAGCAAGTAGTCTCAAGAGTTCTCATGAAGCTGTGGGATAAGCCACTTTTTAAGCATGTCAAGGTAAGTTATACCAATAACAGTACCCTCCTTAAAAGAACATGAACTTACTGATAAATAATAAGCCTACTTTCCTCTACATTGGTGCAAATAAATTTGAGTGAAGTTCTTCAAAGCTTAGATGGTAGATAGGCATTGACGTATCATTGACCGCAATATCATCACAGATGAAACCAGAAACATGTGAAACAGTACCAAGACAATTAAAATACACTAGGGACTTACCCGGGATTCAAATTCAGAAAAACTCTTAATATTAAGCTAGCTTGCAATCAACTGCATCACGGAGATAGGATTCAGAGTATCAACTTCAAATGTAATCAGTCGAATGTTTTGAATGATACGGCTCACTAATCAAAATATTTACACGGACATCATTTTGAAAATAAGTATCTGAGCCACTAAAAACATATAAGTTTACATGGCTTGAGATTCCGCAACCAGAGGACGTCAGGTTGGCAGCCCTGGCCCGGACCACGAGGGTGCGCGCTGCCGAAGACCATTACATATCCCACAAGTATCCACAATCTAAGAGAAGGGTGAGAAGTTTCCAGACGGGCGAAGCAGTGCTCCTCCGCAGCCACCCACTCATCAAGGCTAGTGGGAAATTCAGTGCCGGACTCGCTGCTGAGTGGGAAGGCCCCTACAAGATTGTGGGAAGACAAGAGAATGTGTACTGGGCGGAGGACAACTGCGGACAAATCCGCAAGACCACCAGAGGACAGGTTCACCCTTGAGCTGGTACCCAGGACCCCGAAGAAGCGCAAACCACGGACGATGAGGAAGAAGAAGAGGAGGAGAAGGAAGATGACACCCCACTACCTACACCAGCCAAACTTCCAATGCCAACCTTCCGGGACCCAGGACCCAACTGGACCACAAGAGGGGAGAAGGGTTCAACCAACTCCAACGAAGGAGGAAACGCTGCCCTTCAAACCAACAGACTTCAGAAGGCCAGTGGCCAGCAGGTTCGGCTGCATGGCCCCAACTGGGTCTGAGCGCTGTCGTGGCGAAGCCCCTTAGACAGGGAGCCCCAACGACGACAACAGGCAAGCCCCTGCCTCAGACGGTCAACCCTGCTGCATCTCCCCTGGAGGACATAGTAGCCTGCAGCATCTCTGTGCCACGTGGCTCTGAGATCATAGCCGCTGACCACGCCCCACGAGAGGAGCAGCACAGCCACCACCACTGCCTCATCCACCCAGGAAGACGAGGTCACCCAAGAGGCCTCGACGCCAGATGGCGGCGAGACCCGCATGAGTTCGCCTTCAGTAAGGGAGGATGTGCCAAGCAGTGCAGAGGGGGCAGGGAATGCTGAAAAATCCCTGCCTCTGACAGCGACCCAGATGCCGCCCCCTCTATGGAGGAGAGGGCCCCTGATCGTCCCCCAGTGCCTGGTGGCACGGAACTGAACACTGCCAGAGATGTGAACCCAGAGCCCAGCAGCCAGCCCATGAGAGAGATGGCCCCCCGTGCCTGTCGCAGCACCTCTCAACCAGGACATTACAGTGAGTCACCATGGTGACCCACTTCCAAGTTCACATGGCCGTACCCACAGCATGCGGCTTTGAGGAAGCAAGGTTGTCCATGCAAATCCAAGACTCCAACCCGAGACAGTCAGTAACAGGAGAGCGTGAGTTGTCAAATATTCAACAGTGACAGTGTATAAAACACCAGTATTAAAACAGCTGTTAAATAGATGTTATCAATGACAATAACGTTAGTCAAAGTCAGTAAGTGCCAATATAAAACAATGTGCAATGCAGCAGAGTATAATAAAGCAGTAGCTTATTAACAGAGTCATATACGCGAGTCAGTGCTACATCAGATGCAAACGAACCAAAGAAATTAACCCAGCAGCTGTGCTAAAATTGCCAGGGTTAACAGCCACATTGAAATATACATAGTTAGTAACAGAACACAAATTCTCCTAGTGAAGCACGGACTTCCTCATAGGTGAAGAATGAATTTAGGTGAACGCCTGTTTACACAAGGACTTTCTAATAAATGCAGAATTAAACTGTTGTAAATACTTGGAAATTCTTGTGTGTCATTGAGGGTAATATGTTTTTTTATTTCTGTAGGTGGTCCGTATGTCAGTTGGTTAATATTATTATTCATTCCAGGATACTCATGTTTGTAACTATTTCGAAGATTAGTAGACCGGCCTAGGTAACAGAAGGCCTAGAGCCGGCTGCAAACCTAGCGCCTTGTCACATGTAAAATTACCTGCCGTGTAACACACAGGAGGCTAGAAAGCAGGGCTACTTTCAAAATGCCTTCAGCACCATGGTAGGTAACAAAGTAGGACTAACACACCCCTCATGAGTGGGTCTTGAACATACTACAAGCGTAGAATTTTTTGTTTTGTTTTTGTGCCCGTCTGTTTATTGGTTATTTCAGGAGAAATATGTTGCATGATTGTTGTTTATAAACTCAGTCCTCAACTGACCAGTGTGAGAGGCACAGAAATACATAACAAAAGAAGGGATGCGTGCATTCACCCGACTCCTGGACATATCAATAGCACCAAATTCTTTTTCTCGCCCAGATGAGTTTCCATTACAACGGAGAAGGGGATAAAAGGGGAGGGGGGAGGGATTGACACGCGACGCTCTTTGATAAGTAAATACAAACACGACTTAACGCAGGCGGGATGTGAACCTCAAACAACTTGCATCCAGTCTACCAGCATGCACCTAGACAAGGGGGGCACTCACTGACAAAAGCAGACAAGTTGGTATGTCTTATTATCAGATGTCACACCAACCCCTCTCGTGTGATAGAAGCCAGTCTAGCATGCCAGCAAAGCGCCTAAGCTCACGCCGCAGATGTAACCCCGCATGACAGAGATGCCTGCTTTCACCACGGACCAAGAGATGGCACCAGAGAGTGCAGCTCCGCCCACAGGAGGAGGAACTCAAACCGCCACCCCCGCACCAAAGTGATCCCGCGGGCAGGTGGAATATATGTCCGTGCACAGCTGCAGAACGGCATTTCATTCTCAGCAGCTCGCTCCATCACTTCCAGTGCTGGAGCTCTCTGCTAACACCAACGCCTTCGCGAACTACCAAACGCTCTTCAAGACCTTCACCAGAAGCCCCCGAGGAAGTCAACACTCCTTTTCTACACACACTACCATTCTGGTAGTGGTACCAGAGTCCCTTCTGGACAACAAGCATCAAGTTAGTTAGGGTTAGCCAGTATAATAGCTACCTAGCCACATCTGCTTTGTTAGTTCAGACCCAGGTCCCCTTCACCTCGTTTGCGTAGATTAACTTCCGTTACAGTTATTGGTAAATTAGGAGTTAGTACGGGCCACCGTGTTATACCTATCAGGGCTCCCTTAACCAGATGCACGTATGTAAAAACAATACACATTAGACGGCCACCCATACTGTGCACCTGGTGTGCAGTACGGTACAGCCCCAACCATAAGGTCACAACCACAAAGTGATTAGTCAACCAGTCTAGTCCATTCACTTATCCATCACACTGAACTGTTGCCGGAAAGAGTGAGAGACTGGGTCTGGAGGTCTGGGCCCTTTAGTCCAAACCCACGTTGTCGTTGGATTGATGTAAACCCAACGCTCTAACCACCGCACTGAAATTTTGCTGGTTAGAGTACTCGGGTGCGACTATGGTTGGTGCAGAATCAGCTTGGCTCAACACTTAATTAGGGTACTTCGTCACCTGCTCCTCTCTTGCATGGCCGACCATAGAACCTACTTACATGCTTTACACCCATAGGAGTGGTACCAGGTTGCGTATTAGAAAGGTAGCTACCAACTCAAAGCTTAACTTGGGCTGTAACCCAGCCCCAACTGCACTTTGCAGCATAACCCGCCGGGAACGAGCTGAAGCCGCCTGACAGTTGGAGACACCTTACCTATCATCTCCCTCCCCCTCCTTATTTCAGCCCCCATTCAAGACCGTCGGAGAACTACATCCCGTCGTCATCGCCCTCCGCCAAGGACTCAACATACCACTGGGTCTCGCAAACCCGTGGTGCCACCTCAGCCGAGCTAGCAGCCCTCCTCGGGCCTCTACCTGCATCACTCGCCGCAGCACCACCTTCGCCCTGAGCCTGGGCACGAACTCCAGCAGGAGCCAACCCCAGTTGAAGCAGAGCCAGGAACTACCCTGGGTGATGCCCGTCAAAGGTAAACCAGTTGCGGTATGCAGGTCGGTATACGTAAGGTCGTTCGGCACACTCCAGACTTGCTGCCAAACCACTTGCCCCAGCTTGTATACTGGCCGGGCTCCAGTGAACCAACCATAAGTCAATCTTGACAGCCAGCTGTGTCTCTGACCGACACACCTAAAACTAGCCCTACCGTGACGTCCCCATCAATCACAGGATGCCATGCGTCAAAATATTAAGTTTTACAATTTTTTATTTGCTATCAGCATTATCTCACATTTACTTTAAGTACGTGTGAATAAAAAAACTATTTTCATGGTGATCACATTGATGATTATAAAAACGTAAACAAAAATTTAGGTCACGAGAACAATTATTTTCTGCCACTTCTTAGTAGAAATTTTTTACTACGTAAGGTGTAGTTTTATTTTATCAATAATAAAATATTTACCAGTATTTTGCAGTTAGGGTGTGGTGGATTTGTGTTGGAGTAATATTGTATTCAACAGGATTCAATGAAAATATTGTTACCTACAAATGAACACAATCTGTATGTGGGTGATATAAAAATCTTGTAAAATTCAAATGCTGGTGAGTGTTCTTGAGCAGTTTTAAATGTCTCAACAAAGTACAAAATTGATCGCACAAAAATTACTGTGACATGACAATATGTGTTGCATGACAAGTGTGCTCTCACTTAAGCCTTATTTTTTAATGTTTTCCACTTAAATATATACTGATTAAAATTAATGAAAAACCAATTCCATTTTGTTTGGTTGAAATCATTACAAAAACAACAGATTCATGTTCTAATAATAACGCATGAATTTTTTTGCTATAAAATTTATTTGACGATATAGAATTTTTTTTGACGAAATGGCAAGATTTTAATGACTAAATCAACTAATTTTATTTACTGTAAAAGTGGGGTTCTACTAATAACTCATTCTTGTTCTATAACTGCCCATTCACAAAATAGATTCAGTCCTAATCTTGAACAAAACTGAGGTCCTTACTACAGCCATGGCTAAGTTTATTCAGTGGAGACTGCAGACTCGCTTCTGCTTCTACGACCATTGTAAAAATTTAAGGTGTAACGGTTTTTTCTACATTCAGAAACAGAGAAGAAGAAGAGTTAAAAATTGCAAATTGCAGTAATTTTGTAAAACAGAACATTTAATAAATATTTTTTTTTTAATTTTTACTAAATAACTGTTGCATTGAATATATAAGACCTAAAAAAACCTCAAAAGTCTATATGCTTGTTACATGGTTGGTAAAAATGTTTTAATTATAGAACTGATTAATTATTATGTTTTGTACCGAGTCATTTTAATTACGTTTGCATGCAAAAATGTACATAAAATTTACCTACTTCTTCTGTAACAAGATGTTTTTACATATTGGCTGAGTTAATCCTTGTCATTATTGATTACATTCTCTCATATTTTGATACTAAATCTTGTGATGGGGTGTCACACCACTGCATTCGTCTTCACATTAGAAAAACTTCTTGGAATGCTTTTCAATCATTATATGAGTCTACCACAGTAAAAGAGACAGACAGACAGACCTTATCAAGGGAGGAGCAGGGATGGTGCATGCCCTGTTAGACGTGGCAACGCTGCTTATATGTCGACCACAGTAAAAGAGACAGACAGACAGACCTTATCAAGGGAGGAGCAGGGATGGTGCATGACCTGTTAGACGTGGCAACGCTGCTTATATGTATACCACAGTAAAAGAGACAGACAGACAGACCTTATCAAGGGAGGAGCAGGGATGGTGCATGCATGCCCTGTTAGACGTGGCAACGCTGCTTATATGCCTAGCACCTGCTGAAACGACCTTCCGCCCGCTTCATCTCCTTCAGCCAATACTTCCCTTCCTTGCGGCAAGTGGCCTGAGATTGGTGGTAAAAACTAATGTTTGAATTACAACGTCTGAAACATTTCCCAGTTATGTCCACAGCTTCAGAAAAAAAAAAAAATTCATAAGAATCCTGCTTGGGTCACATTGCAGTTTTCTTACAGTCCTTCCCTATATGTGTAGTTTCCAACTTGGCAGCAATTCCCGTCTCTGAATTGTGGATGTCAACTTACATGGGACTTACCACCAGCTCAAAAGACACAGTAACTAGAACGGTAGGATCAAAATTATCAAGCAGCTAGTAGAAGCAAAGTGAAAACAGCCTTTTTTAAAACATCGCTCAGAAGTGAAGTAGCATAAAATGAGTGAATTCCAGTACAATTATACTTAAAGACATAAAATCCTTAAGAGAAATTTGCAAGAATTCTGAACTTCAGTTCATCTGCCCGCTGGGTAAGTTTTGGCCGGGATTGAGAAGGGATGTGAAGGGGTGACAGAGGAGGGGAGATGA